>VZTU01012186.1:113272-129222 GCA_013400835.1 Zapornia atra
GGGGGGGGGTGGGAGGGGGTGATGGAAGAGGAACCAGAAAAATAAAAAAAAGACAGGCTCTGTATGCTAAGGATTTCACAGACATATAAAAATAAGCCATTTCTGCACCAGGGTTCCTTCTATGTGCATGGAGAAGACAGCAAATGACAGGATGGATGCATGGGTAGTTATGGATGCAAAGCAGGGACAGAACTTTGTTATCAAGACTGGTCTGAACTTGACAGAGGCAGGGAGGCAGAGATTTTCAGTGCCCTTTAATGGTACTGGCTCTTCAGGGATGGCTTAAAATCTTATTCTTGAAAACTGCATCTCTGTAAGGGGTAGATAAAAAGAGAGGCATTGCAAAGAGCCGGGAAGGAGCACCCACGTCCTCTGCACTCTGTACAGCAGCCCACAGGAATGTCTCTGCTGTCTGCACTGCTCCAGGGCATCTGCCTCCTTTGCTTCTTTACATCCTATATCAAAACAGCACAGGTCACAGCATTGCTGACTGATGCCCCAGATCACAAAGGAGTGAAACACTGGGCTGTGTAAATATTCAGAGAGTCTCAGGCAAGTGAGCTCTCCCAAGCCTACATCTTGAGGAATGACCTGTTCTGCTCTCTGATACACACTGTCTCTCCACAAGCCTGAGTCCATCTCGTCAGTCATAAACAGACTTAGATAAACATAAATGGTGTCAGAAGGATTTTACAAGGAAGAAAACTGTCTGCAAGAAAAGAAAGACTGCTTCAACTGAAGGACGTTCCCAAGTTCTTTGGATTTTAGTTTTATTTAAAATGATTGATAGATTACTTAAATTCATTTAGTGTAGCAAAAAATTCAACTGTAAATCCCTCTCTATTCTTCACACATACATTGGAACAGAATACGTATTCAAAAGCCACGGGATGATTTCAATAACCAGATTCGTTTGGTAGACTAAGCTATCTTCAGGGAAAAACATGTTTACTGTGTTAAGATTAAAAGTTCTACGTTAGTGTCTGGGATATTGTCCAGCCCACCACTGAGATGTGCAGAAGGCATTGCTTGTACTTCTGTACAGCAAGAAGAGCTATGTGCTCTCTGTATACTTAAGGCAGAGTTCTGCCTGAACTGAGACTTCACACAGCTTTATGAAAGAAAAACACAGAGAAGTAGATATGCCAAGTAAATTAAGACACATTACTCAGTACCTGCTTCCATGTGAGTGTAGCTGCTAGTCTACATTGCAGCTACACCTAAGCAACAGAAGATTCAAGCCTGGCTTTTCCAAACACCAAACCAAAGCCTCTTGCACCACAGTTAGGTGCTGGAGCACCTAAATTTCCCTCCTCTCTACTTTTCTTCAAGTGAAGAGGCTAAACTTGGTTTAGCCTTTCCCTGCAAAAAAGCACACAGCAGGGCTGCTCACACCCGTGCCTTGTGGGCCTCCACTGTTTTCCCCCTCAGACTGCATTGGGAATATATTCAACACCACGTATAGCATACGTTTTTTTCCCGGCCTCTCAATTTACTGAAAACCTTAGGTGAAGCTCTCTTCACACAGAAATGCAATGAAATTACTCTCCACAGGGAAATTTTTCCTCTTTAAAAAACAAACTGAAAGGAAGAAGCTGTACAAAACGAAGCTCTGGGAGCTATTCAGACAGGTGAGTTTCCCATGGCTATAGCTGTCCTAGGGCTGGGGAGCTGAAAATGCATCACAAGAGCAACTAGGATAGAGGAGAATTACCCTGGCCTATTTTCCTCTGATTGCTGAAACTCAGTTGCTCACTAGGAGGAAGCCACAGAAATGGGCACATTTTGTGTTATGTATTAGGAACCTACCTAAATGGGCACTTTTTATAAGCTTTGCACTGACAACCACCACTGTCGGTGCCAATACATCTTAAAAGCTGGGACAAAGCACTGGAATGATGGCAGACCTGTGATTGAAGGCATGACAGCATGGGGCTCAAGAGGGAGCCTGCTTCTGAGAGGCTAATGGCAGCAGCCACATTCAGACCATGCCACAGGGCTGCAATAACAATGTCTCCCAACCGTACGCTGTTCGCTGGCGTGCTGGGGGGACAGAAAGGGAGCACGGCTGCAAACTTCCTGCCACGGCACGGGGCTTTCACTCGTGCCATAGTGGCTCTGGCAGCGATGGCTACTGCTCAGTAACTCTCCGTCGCTGATAGATTTCAGTGATGCCCCTGCAAATCGCTGAGGTGGCTTCCAGGGGAGGCTGGCACTGGGATCCCTTGGCAAGCAGTGCTGCATGGTTGGCACTCAGAAGCATAAATGGTAGGAGAGGATTTCTTGCTGTTTGTTGCCATGTCGTGGCAGACACGCTGAGGTCCTTTTCCAAACAAGATGGAGCATTTCCAAGGAATTTAAATCTGGTGGAAAACCTCTCCATCCTGACTGTCCTCTCTGAGGCTGTGTGAGCAGCATACCACAACTGGAGAGATGTACTGGTTATGAGGAGAGAAAAGAAATGTTTAGCAGGCTGCAGTGCAGGAAGGTGCTGACAGAGCTGCCTGTGCTCTGGTGCCTGCCCGATGCCCAGGACAGGGCAGCTCCTGAAGGACCAGGCTCCAGGGACAAGCTGGGAGCGTGGCAGTGTGTGGAATTTTGGAGGAGCTGGGAGGGCGGAGTTGCAGCTGGTGAGAACTTCTGAGCTCAGACTGTGTGGTCTTGATGTCCTGCCGAGGCAAGTTGCTGTGGAAGTGTTGAATTATTACATGCCCATCAAACCACGACTGCCAGATCCATGAGTCCAACGCTCTGCATTGCAGCCCGTCCCCAGAGGGGCTGATCCTGGGATCTCTGAGCAGCAGAACTAGGACAGCCCAGTTACACCCAGTTCAAAAGAAAAGCAGGATACCAGTTATGAATTGGAAGATAACTCTCTTAGGCATGTATCCTAGAGCAAGAAATCTTTAAAAATATTTATTGCTAATTTGTGGTGATCCTTCCAGCAAAGTTATGTTACTGCAGAGTCCTTGTTATAGCCATGGAACTTTGTATCAGAAACATTTCATTATCTTGCTGCCCAACTAATTTGTTTTATAAGTTTCCCCTCCTGCATTTTCATTTATTTTCCTAGTATTTTTCCTGGTTTTATACAGAAGGCAAAAAGGTCAGTGTCTGTTCAATCTCCAGTAACCTAATAAAATACCTATCGATGCAAACAAAGGAGAAGTAGGTTCCAGATTTTTTTCACCATCTTTGCAAAAGGAAAGGCAGCAGTAATTTTCAGAAGGGTTTTTATATTTGGGTTTGTTGGTTGGGTTTTTTTTTAATTATTATTATTCATTTAACCCAGCCAACAAAAAAGTCATTCTTAGGTAATATTTAAGGAGATATTTTACTCAAGTTCTGAACACTCTTGGAATGTTTTCAAAGGAGAAAATGAAGGAAAGTCCATCATTAGCTGGCAGTTAGAGAAATTTTCAGATTACTTTCGGTTTCTTACTTATTTTGGCACTCCATTAAAATAATTATATTTGCTGTAGTAACAGAGAGATTGATTGGACTGGAAATTTCATTGTTAGCTTGTTTAACATTATATTTACCCCACTTTAGCGGCTTTTGATTCACAGTGAGGCACCGACAATAAAAAATGGAAAGTAATTTCTGTGAGGAAACCTCAATTTTAGTAGCTTTAGTCTAATCGCTATAAAGGGGAACTCAGGCTTAATCTAATTTTTCTTGGGATTAGAAGATTTTTAATTATTGCCTGGAACCAAGTTTTCTAGCCTTGCATGAAGCAACACATTAAAGCTGGGATTTTAAAAGAGCCTAAGGAATGCATCTATCATTAAAATTCAATGACACTACTGGCAGCTTAACTCCCTGCCTCCTTTGAACATCTCAGGGTTTCCTATTAATAAAACAACTTATGTAAAATCCAGAAAAAAATATTAATTTTGACCCCCTCTGGATTTTAAATGGGCATATTGACCCAATGCAAAGCCCTCCTCCACTCCTGCAATCCCTTCCTGCACATTTCACTTTCCTGTGAGCACTTTTCCTTAGCCCTAAGGTTTTATAATTGCAATCCAGTGTTTCCTCCAAATAGGATATTATCATGACCATAGCAAGGGAATTCTCTGGTCACTTCCAGAGACAGAGAGAAACGAGCTTCAGCTTCAGCCAAGGACGACAAGATGGACAATGTTTGGTTGAGAACATGGCCAGGAGGTAACACAATGTGTCTGCATGTGACAGTGAGAGTCTAGAGAACCTCAGCTCATGTTTATGCTCAAGTTTTAATTGATAATGATAATTTTACACACTAAGTCACCTGAATACTCTGGCAGACCATCCCAAAGCCAAAACAGCACGTTCCTCCCTCAGGCAATGCCGCTGCAGATCTGAGACCAGTCCCTAAGGCTGCGCTCTGCTAGACCCTAGGAGATTTGCTTAGACAAAGCTTCTGCACGAAAAGTGGCATTTATCTTTAATTCTTTCTCCCCTAGAAGTTTCCCCTGGATTCCCATTACAGACAGAAAGTTGGCAACCATTCAGATTAAACACCAGAGTGAATTTTCTTGGCTCCAAGGAAGACGTTTCTTGTGTCGAAAGCTAAATTATGTTGCTGTTTTTCCACCTGTTAATGTGTAGATTATATAATAGAGACAATTTTCAATTTAGTTTTTTCTTCTTAGGATTGCAGTAATGTGGAAGATGTGATCTTCACAGCTTCTTCTTTACTTCACAGGCTAATACCAATGCATTTGCCAAAAAGACCAAAAACTAACATCGGAAACCATGAGGATTTTGCTTGCTGCTTACAGAGATGGTTTTGGTGGTAAATCTTAGAGTTTTAGTCCAAAGGCCTTTTTAAAATTATTTAGGCTTAAATCTTTGGCAATGCAAGAGCTCAAGCCTAAAATGTAGATGGTTGTGGGTAGAACTGTTGGAAAACCAGATGTGTGGGTCCCAATTTGCATGTGTTTGAGGATCCTTGATTTCAGGGCAGCCAGCCTGCAACATCTTCTGAAACTCCCCTCTTCCTGGCATGGTGCAGCAGAACACTGGAAGACGAGTCCCAAGACATAATGAAAGGGCAAGTACAAGGGGCCTGAACCCCAAATCAACAGTCTTGACCTCCAAGTTGATCATGGGCCGTGCTATAACCACAGCCCTTGATTATTTCCTTTGATGGACTCGAGCTGCACTGTAGCAGTACGGATGTCACATCCTGCGTCCACTAACGCAGCTGGGCTTTATATTTTCAGACTGCTATTGACTCTGCAATGGCCATTTCTTTTTACTTTTTAATCTCTCCTTCAACAAAGGCATAGTTCTTACACAGTCACCTCTGAGACAGGGAGAGAAATATTTTCCTAACAATTACTGCAGTCGGCTTAGCTGGGCATTTGAAAGTAACAGACATTTAAAAATATACAATAACAGTAATCTTTAAAAATACTTTATTTTAAAAATATTATTTGGGGGAAAAAGTCCTTGCTCCCTTTATTCATCAGGAAATGCCACACAATTATCTTTATTTTCTTACTGTTTGTGAGATGAATTGAAAATTGCTGGTTTAGATGAATTTACCTAGCAGCAATTAACATTTAATTTCCTTTAAAAACACAGAAACAAGATTAAAATGCCCATAAGGGGGTCATTCCTCCTTGATTAAAGTTTAGAAGAGACCAAAAAAAGTTGATGTTCAATGCATTAAGCAAGAAATAAGAGAATGAAAATATATGCTTGATATTCCAGAAGTGAACTCATAAGTAGCTCAGAAACTGTTTTACCTTATTTTTATTATCAGAGGAATAAGTGTCTTTCAGAGGGGGAGCAGAGCCCACCAAAGCAAACAGCAGATGTTGAACTCAGTGGGTCTCAGATGGGGGCATGGCCAGAAAGATGAACCAATACCCCTAAAGAAAGGATACAAACAGGGCAAACTGTGTGATTCAAATTGTAGTATCACTTATGATGACCTGTATTAGCATATTCGTTACTGCTACGATTACCTGACACTAACCACCTCATGACCCTGCAAGTCCTTGTCCTGGAGTTGCCTAGAAAAGGTACATATTTCTGTGCATGCTAGAAAAATATTATCTCAAAGGCTCAGTGGGAAGATTTATGAAGGCCATTATATTCTGCTGTCCTTTATTTAGAACCCTTACAAAGACAAATAAAAAGAAACAATCCTGTAAAAATTCCAGAAGAAAATATGTCACTACTGAGCATAAAGATGCATTAAATAAGGTGGCACTGCCAGGATGAAGAATGGTATTTTTCAAGGGAGTGTACAGCTACACACCCTGCAACATGTATTTATTTAACAAGAAATATGAATTTTACACCTTCATAGTGACCTAGCTAAGAGGATTAAGCAGCGTTTACATTCTCCAAGCTTAAAAAGATCTTCAGGAGTGTTTGCATGCTCACAGCGGCATGCCAGGAAATGCTGATCTCTACGCACCCTGGTTTGTGCACAGACACTTACTGGGACATCCAGGGAGCAAACACGAGAGTGTGGCTGAAAACACGATGCTTTTTCTGCTTGAGGGACTTGTGGCAGAGGATTGCTGGTGGTTTCCTTGTGAAGAATATTTACCTCTCTGCTTAACAGATTGCTGATACCAACGTTCGCTTTCAGGCCATGCCTTTAGATCGTGCACCTTAAATCACCATGGTTTTTACAAACTAAAGCAGAGAAAAGCTTTTTCTGTCACCCATGTTGTTGCATTGTTTTTTGCAACCAAAGATAATGTTGATCACATTATGTCTTGTACACATGGGCAGAAAGCACGGGGCTTGAACAGCAATCTTTTCTGTACCACGCAATAAGCACATCCAAGCTGCTCTGATTCCTTTACTCAACAGTAAATGGATCTATGTTTTAGACCGGCTGAGAAATGTAGAGGTACACAGCTCATCTTTAAACCTTTTCTCCTCTGCAGGGATCCTGCACAGCTCTCTGCATGTAGAACTGGGACCTCTGTGTACACAGCGACTGTGCAGTGGACACATAAGCATGGAGGAGGATAAACACGCAGACAGAAGCATGAAGTTTTTATTGCATTTTGAATCCTTGCAGATTGTCTGAATAATCTGGAATCTGGTCCACAAAAAATACTGTTCCAGATTGTCCAAAATGCACATGTAGTTGAATAATAAGTTAATGTGGCCAATTATGACTTGTGAGTAGATTGGGTAAAAGTTGGCGTATTTCTTCCAGCATATGGTGTACTTGTTTCAAACTTTCAACTTGTTTGAAAGAAAAAATGACCCAAGATCCACAGAAATAACTGTCCCACAGTTTTTCTTGTCTGTCTATTTTGTCTATTTTCCCCACTAGCAACCAATCCAAGAAACTATTGAAAGCTCAAGGCTGATGTAACTTCTTTTTTTAGGGCAGTGATTTCAACAGCAGCAACTGTGTATAAGGGGGGTTGGCTTTTTTTTTTTAAAAAAAAAGCAAAACAAAAGTAGGGAAGAAGAGCAAACAGCTAGAAAAACAAAAATGTAAAGTACTTATGCAAAAATCTGTCATGGACATCTGGACCACCCTTGTCCAGCTCAGGAAATGTAACACCAGCCATGCCTCTAAGTGAAAAGAATCAATTGCACTTTCTGTTTTCAGAGGATCAAAGGTCCCCCTCACAGCTCCGCATTTCGGGCTGGGCAGTAACTGGCAGAGCTGGGGTCTTGGTGTGGGTCTCTGTCTCCCCTCTGTCCTGCAGCACATCTGTAGCTGCAGGCTCATGAAGTGTTCCCAGAGTTCTTGTCACCATGACTTCTAGCATCCATGCAGTCAGAAGGCTGTGTACCACGATGCTGCCATGGTGATGCAGAAGCAGGGAAAGCCTGGCACTGAAAGCCACACAGGTCACCTCTTTCTGTGAAAGCTTGACTCTTGAGCCCAACCACATCACTGTTTACAGCACACATCCATCTCACTGACATACTGGGGTTTAAATCTCACTAAATATGGAGTATCTCTGCCTTACCCCTTAAGTTTTGAGATACACGAGTACAGAGCTCAGATTTATAATCATCTTATTTTTGGAATACCTAAACTGTCACTGATGTGACACACTGTGTTGGTTCCAAAGGACTGGTATAACTAAACAGAGACACAGTTTGATTTAAGATTAGATACTTTTGGAAAAACAAAGCTTTACAAAATATAAAATTAGAATAAATTTTGCCATATTTATAGTTCATATACTAAAGAAATCTTTCTCCCCAGCGCTACAGGCTCTAGACATCTGGTTTTCATGCTTAAAATACAAATGCTGTAACAGCAAACTGGTTCACAACTGCAGGAATTGAAGCTGTCTAGAAACAAGAATAAAAAGGACTTGTCCTCCACGGCAAGCAAAAACCAGAAGGAAAAAGTGTCTTGCAATTAGTGGTGGAAAATAAAATTAGCTTTTCAAAATTATTATACCCATATGTAAGATGGACTCCCTAACCACTGAAGGCACAGGCAAAACACAGTCTGGAGTACTCTTCACACACTGATCCCTAAATAGCTGGGAACGACTGGGACTTTTTTGGGTCATAAGGCTCACAGCTATCCCATACATCCACCTCAGAAAATACCAAGAGAGGGTTTTTGTGTGTGTGTGTGTGTGTGTGTGTGTGTGTGTGTGTGATCTCATTCCCCTAGCAGAAGGTTGTACATCCTGTTAAAAAGCAGTTCTAGTCCATCACCTGTCCAAGGTCACCTCCATCTTCTTCTGGGTCTATTATTTTTATAATGAACTCTCTGATGTCTTACTCCTCGTAAGAGTCATTGATTCATGGTTTCAGATGTAACATGGACAACATGAAAAGAATAATCTATATAAAATTCATACAGCCAAATTCACTGGCTAACCTGGACAATGTTCCTTTAAGTTTAAAGCCTCCATTGTGCTAAATACCCAGATGTTAACAATCTCTTCTAGAGGCTATTGAGTGCAGGAAGGACATGTTTTTAGCAATTAGAAAAATAGTAGTACACTTACACATGGCAATATTTAGCAGAGTTTGTTTGGTTAATAGGTCAGCAGTTTGGGACAGTTGGTAGTTGTTATGGGGCAGCAAGGAAGGGTTGTGCAAGGAGATGCACTGGCAAGCATAAGGGACAGCCAGGTGCCCATGTCCTAAATAACCCAAGGCACTCAAAAGATACCCTTTATTTTACTGTCTCCTTCTACCTTTAAAAAAACCCACTTTGCAACAGGTATAACAGTGGCAGAGAAAGTGCACACATATGAACCAGAAAAAAATCCATGTGGTGGAACAATGTTTTGGGCACATAAGGATACTACACGTGTAAGGCTCGAACTGCAGTTCATAGCCATAAATAACTTTTGGATAGAGCAAGAATTAAGTAAGTGATTAAGTGCTTTCCTGATTAGGGAACCAGCTGTTATGTGCAGACTCCTCTGAAGATTATTCTCATGCTCTGCAGGAATATACCATGCTAGGGGCTGGCCCTGAGCCGTGAGCAGGTGCATACTGACACCGCTTCTAGGGTAGACATGGCTGCTGTAACGATTTCCGATGCGTTCCTCACAGTAGCATGAATTTGACTGGTGGCCTTTGTAATTTATCTTTGCTGGTATCATTATGTGCCTTGAGAACATTTATCTTTCTAAATGTAAAGAGTAAATGATTGGTTTAATGAGGAGAAAACAAGCCTTATTATAAAAGCCCTGGACTAGGGACCACAGGAAGGCTTGGATTTTTAACACACTCCCATCTGTTTTAACAGCTGGTTATGGTTACTATAGTCCCTGAACAAAGAAACAGTTATTTTACCTTTCTTTAGTGATGGCCCGAGTTCCCTCTTCTTTCCTCTCTGCAGAATGGCAGAGGCCACACTTAGAGCCACAGAGCTGAGCAGTCAGCCAGACTTGAGCAGATTTCTGAGTGCAGGGGTGCAATCGGCACTCCTCACATTGAGATTGCAGACTGAAAACTGGATTACATATAAGGATGCAAAAAGGGGATCATATCCAATCCAAATAATCCATCCATTGATCACAGTGGTGGTTTCCAGTCTTTTAGGATTCATGGACCCCCATGAAGCCACTGTCAAGAGACCTGCTTTCCTTAGTTGTTTCTTATAGACCCTTAGAATTACCTCACAGTCACCACGAGGGCAACGGAAAACATACATAAAATCACACATCTAAGGCATTTATAAGACACTATCACCTAAATTTCTGCAGTCCCAATGACTGAAAGCTAATAAATATTGCTGAAGTTTTATTACTCTCCAGGAAACCAGATGAGATATATCATTATGCTTGCTTGTTGTTTCTAAGCCACATGCTGCCCTGAAGAAACCAGTCTCAGTACAGACTACGTCTGTATCTATCGTAGCTTCTCCTCTAGCAAAAGTCAGAGCTAGTGGTGATTTTGCAATTCATAAGAATAAAAGAAATTTCTTCCCAGATTGTTATTCTTCTGCCTTCCTGGGTATGGGCAGAGAAAGAAGAGAACAGGACCTCCCACTAATCTGAAAAAGCTAAACCCTAGAGAGGAGTAAAATGAGATTTTCCTGAGGAATCAGGGCGTCGGAGGTGTCAAGTGTTGGAGTATGACTGTCCCAGCTCTCATGCCACTAGAAGGGAGAATGAAAATTAATGCTGGGCTGCTGGGATTGCGAAGGAAGCAGCATAACCACAGAATCAGCACCAATTTTTTTGAATACAGGCCCAGTTTTTGCTTTGGAACAAGAACTTGGACTCACATGAATTGTGTGAGGGCTTGGCCTTGAAAAATCAATGGGTGCTCAGTATCTGGCAGGATCAAGTCCATGGTGAACGAGAAACTTGGCCCCAGTGTGAAACAACACTTCTTCTGCTTTCCAACCCCATGGTGTAACCACCAGACCACAGACGTCTTTCCCACTTTTTGCTGTTAAGAAGGAAGCGTCAGTTTTCAGGCTTGGAGAAATGTGGTGGACTGAGGGCAGGAAGGATCTGTCATTCATAAGAAAACGTGGGCTAGAGTTTCAAGATCTATTTAAATTTTAAATTTCCTTAATGCTGATAGAGTCCGGGGGCAGAAGAAGGTTCCGTCGCCTGTGGCTCTCACTGCAGCACGCAGCGAGATCTCTCCTCCAGCTGCC
The DNA here is from genome assembly GCA_013400835.1 of Zapornia atra. Taxonomy (NCBI): domain Eukaryota; kingdom Metazoa; phylum Chordata; class Aves; order Gruiformes; family Rallidae; genus Zapornia; species Zapornia atra. Next base: position 124,344 of record VZTU01012186.1, read on the forward strand.
TTTTAAAGTGCCTGTAAAAACTAATGACACACTTAATTCCTTCACACTTTGGAAAACAGTGGCACCTTGCGCAAGATAGAAAGCTGGGTCCTTTTTGATTCTTTCTTCTTCTCCCAGCCCCAAAAGGGACTTTGAATTAATGCGCATTTCTGATGAGCACGATGATATAAATCACAGCAAGCTTCTTTCATGTCGAGATGTGAAGCCAGCGCTGCACAGTGCCCTGCAGCGCACATAATCTCAACAACTTGCAGTGCAGTGAAAGCAAACAAAGTTGCTTCTGGTGTAATGTGCTACACAAACTGTTGCAATTATCTCCAGGGATGTGGGAGGTTTATCTGATTCAAACTTTGCTCTCAGACATTATAAAGTTAATTGTAAAACGTGCCAACGGGGAGGCAAGGAGAAACCTTGTTAACCTTTTCTTTCTGTGGTTTCCCCCCCTCCTTGCATTTACATTGGCCTTGAAGAACTGGGACATTTTGCAGATGGTTTAGGGCCTATAAATTCTTATTTAAATCATCACGAGCCAAGTATAACAGGTAGCAGTCCAGACTTCTCTAGAAAGGACAAACCCCAGCTAAGCATGTAAATAATACTCCAGTGCTTTTTAGCATATAAATACATACACTGAGCCAGGTACCCTGGAAGGTTTATTCACATTTTCCCATTGTTACTCTGCAAAGTGCTCTGGATATGACTCTGCAACATTTTGGGGCTTTTAAAATGCTACTTCTCAGTGCAGGGCTCAAAGTGACAGGCTGAAGGAAGGTGGTATTTCCTTCACTGCTCCACTGTCAGAAGGTGCTCGTCTCGTGTGGCTGGTTAAAGTCAACCCAAACACCATCCATCTCTGCCTGTATCCACCGGCAGCCTCAAACTGCAGAGTCCAAATAGGCTGTTGCCAATCACAAAAAAGCAGGAGGAAATTCCCGGCTTGAGATCAGGTTGGCGCAGGCAAGGAGAGGTGATGGAGGAGGGCAGTGTTTCATTTTCTTTGCTAATGGTGAAGAGTGGCAATAATACAGCACGCTGCACAGCAGGGAAGTATTGTTCTGTGCTGAAAGGCGAGAAACAGGGTACTGGTTGCTGCAGGTTGCAGCTGGGAGATGTCCTGAGGCAGGCACTGATGACACCATTTACTTGTTTGAGCAAAATGTATCATCATCCCTGGTCGTAGTGTCCATATGGGGAAGATAATGCTATTGTCCTTTGGCCATGTTATGAGAATTAATGAATAAAGGTTCTGTAAATTGGATTTCTGATGAAGAATCTTCTTTATGTATTAACTGGTTTTATTTAAGAGTGACAGAAACAGAATTTGCACTTTTATATATATTTTTCTGAGAAATTCAAGAATCCTTTACAGGTTTGTTTATTTTTTATAACTTCTTAGTATCTTTCTTCTGTCGCCACATGCCAACTCTGCATCATGGTCCATCTGTTGCTAAGTCAGAGAGTGTTAAATGTATATAGCTCCCTCCAGAGTTTTCCAGGGAGATTCAGTGAGGTTCTTGCCATGAGGGATGCCTAACTCTTCTCCCACAAGTCCCCCAAACCAGGGATTTATTATTCAATTCCATCTAGTCTTGGCTGAGACTTGACAAAAGAAGACATAGATTGGAAGTGTTTCACAGGCACTGAGAAAGACGCTGGCTCTGCCTTTAAACTCCATCCTGATGCAGAATGACATTTTACAGGTGACCATCCATAGATGTTGAAACTACCTGGGTGGAAAGAAAGTCTGAATGTTAAAAAGGATCTTTTTAAATATTGAACTTTCACTAAAAATTCTGCAGTAGTCTTGTTCCCAAGCATACAGGCTATCCTAGAAAGCTGTTAAGGCATACTAAGTCCCATAGCCCCATAAAATACACCCCTGAAACTGAAACAGAGTGCAAGTGGTTCTGCAGGGTAAACATTTGCTGTAAATGCACACACTCAGCACTTTCAGATCACCCAGTGTTTTCAGCTCTGCAAACGTTACATCCCTTGATATTACCTCTTCAAGACTGAACTTCAGCAGCAGAGCTGCTATGGCTTATGGACACAGCTTTGGGGAACCCAAGTACCTCATCAGAGGTTCCCTTTCTCTAGACAAACAGTATTTTCAGAGCTGTTGGCTTATTAATCTTTGGTTTCCTGGCCTGCTGCCTTCACGTGTGGTTGCCTATCCTTACTAGTCTGGCAAGGGGAAGAGAAAATATTTGGCCTTCAGGGGCTAGGCAACTCATTGCCCTGTATTGCTGACAAGAGTGCACAATTCTGAGTCCAAATATTCTGTACCTGTTTCACACAGGAATGAATATTACACAAGGTGCCAGGCAAGTGAAGCATAGCTAATGCAAAAACACCTTGGTCTAGTTCCCAGTTACCCTGCAGCTGTGTTAGTATTTACAGCACCGTGAGTAAAGTGCTCCTGAATCAGGATGGGAACAACTTATATTCACTTTGAATGCGTAAATCAGGCCACAGAGTTCTGCTGGAATTACAGGTTATTTGCAATTATTTGTCTCCCTTGACATGCTTTGCCCAGCAGGTAGACTGTAATTATTTAATAATAAAAATTATAGGCATTTTTATATTGCTGGTCCTCTGCAGGAGCTGAAGATTACCCAGCAATTTTAACACGAGTTGATAATTTAAGCCTGATGTCCTGGCAGAACTCCAGGTTGGAAGACTCGATCGCCTATCTAAATCCTCCCGGTATTTCTAACAGGCTGTGGCACTCTTCTCATCCTCCCCGGGGCGGCGTGCTGCGAAACAGCTGCATTGCTGTGCTTGAGCAGCTCTGCAACACAATGGTGGCAGGAGGAATTCTTCCAAAGAAAAAGTGCTTATAACTTGGTTACTTTGATAAGGTCCCTTGGGAGCCGCAGGGATGAAAGAGACCATATGAAGGAAATCTATTGCTATGCCCTGAGAGTCTGATATATGATAAAAGCTCATTATAGTTGACATATGATTATTAACATTTTCAAACACCTGCATAAAAATACTCTGAAACTGCTTTGGTTTTACTCCCTCCCTCAAAAAATGCTCTCAAAACACTCAAAAGAAATTGAAATTAGCATTAGATGCTAGAAGTGTCACACTAGAAGTGAATTGTCAAAACTTGAGTTTGTTACCAGCAGATTACCTGTCCCATCATTTTTCTGGGTTTCACTGGATGGGGTCTGGAAAGAATATGTCCAGTTTTGTAAAGGTAACTTCTTGCAAAATGATTCCTTTCTCTCTAGCATCATTAGAAAGGGCAACATTTTTTTGCCTATGCATGTGTTAGATAATTTATGTATTTGTAAATATAATAAAACTACAGTGGTTTGGACATTTACAGAGAACGACTGGTTTGGGGAATTTGAGAAACAAAAAGAGATAAAAACATCAGCTAGAAAAAGGAGTGCCTGCATTACAAATGGACTTTGTTATTTTTATCTTGGCAAGTATCATCAAACTTTAATTCTTTATGCACCCATGACAGATAAGTTTGTCCCACATCGCATTAAAGATGTTATATGTTATTTTTTGACAAACTAATAAACCCACTGCAGTGAGACCTCACCCCAGCGCGCTGAGGCCTCTGCTCAGCAAATGTGTGACTACAGAATCAGGCTCTACTTCTTCTCATTGCAATCAACAGTTTTACTGCTGAGAACTTGGAGACTAGCTTTTTTTGCCCTAAAGTTTTCCTTTAGCCTGTGAAACAGACAGTTTCACTAGGAAAAGGGAGTTTGCAGGGTTCTGGGGTTCTGCTGGGGGGACCCTTTGATTTTGATTTCTTTGTCCATTTGCAAAAAAATGGAACCTAGTTTTTCAGTCTGGAAAAATGCAATAAACTTGTAGTTCCAGTGTCAGCATGAGTGTTAGCCTATCAGAGCAACAGCAACTCATCCTCTTCCCCTCACTGCTCCCAAGAGCCCACACATTATCGCGCCCATGTTGTTTTACAGTGTCTGATGGGCAGTGAACAAACTGGTTCATTGCTGATCATCAGTATGGACAAACAGAAGGTTTGTTTTGTCCTAGACACGTCTTAAGTTCAGAATTGTGCTTAGCTTTGTGCCAAGAGGTAGTTATAAGCCCTTTATCAGTCGTGGCTCTGTCCCCTGGGCCTCGTCTAGGTAATGGAGAGGGAACAGCCTGCCATGAGCACAAGGGCCCTGGGCACTTGAGCTCACCTTCAAAGGTTCCTGTATTTTTCCAGTGTGGGATATTGAGAGGTTTTTAAGGACTCTTCAGGGGACACACTGTATCTCGTTATGGCCCCAGCAGCCAAGGGGGAAGATGAAGGAGGGTTGTAGGCTCTGAGGGATCTGTGGCCTATAGAGGGCAGGAGGTCCTGGTGGGGATCGTCCTCTCTCAGCATCAAACAGAGGAGAGCCGACTCGAAGCCCTGCAGCGGCTTCTGGGGTGTCGGGGCAGCCGGGTGAGCCCCACCGCCGCGGGTGGGAGTGACACCCGCCTTGGCCCACCGCGGGGGCCCCTGAGGCACAAGAGGGGCCCACCACAGCCATGGCCAGGCCGCCGGCCGGGACCGGCCCCTGAGAAGAGCCAGATCTTGAGAGGAAAGTGCCGGTCCCCGCGGCGGGAGCGCCGGCCCCGCTCGGCCGGCGGGGCAGCCCTCCTCCTCCTCCCCCGCGAGTGCGATGCGCGGCCGCATGTGGGGCGCAGGCGGCGGAGTCTCCACCTCTTCTGGCAACTTGAACCTGTGGCTGCCAAGCTCCATTAAAGCTATCAGCAGTCGGGGGGACGCGCTCCGCAGCGAAGGCGGGCTGGGTTGTAGTGTTGGTTATTTTTTTTTATTTTAAGTATATATTTCATTTTTTTTCCCCCTTTGCAAGTCTTGGGGCTGAGCGCAGGGACTGCTCCGGAGCCTGCC
>VZTU01012186.1:129412-141635 GCA_013400835.1 Zapornia atra
TCGGGGTGCTCCCCGCCACCTCCCGCTTCCCCCGGGCGCTGCGAAGGGGCAGGAGGAGGCAGGGGATCGCTGGGAGCGTGCAAGGAATTAGGGTGCAAGGGGACTATATGGAGGGTGCCAAGAAATAGCAAAGATCGCGTAAGAGGTGTGCAAGGAGCGCGTAAGAAGTGTGCAAGGAGGGTGCACGGAGAGCGCAACGAAATGGCAAGGAGGATGCGGGAAAGCTGCAAGGGGAGCGCAAAGAGATTGCAAAGAGGGTGCAAAGAGAAGGAGTGTGCAGTAGGGCTGCAAAGAGCGTGCGAAGAGGGTGCCAGAAGATTGCAGGAGGGGGCAAGGAAGTTGCGAGGCGCGTCTCCGCGGGGCCGGCTCTGGGACGGGGGTCCCCGGGGGTGTCCCTGCCGCCTCGGGTCGTGCTGCTGGCGGGGCTGGAGGCACCTTGCGCCCGGGGCTCAGCTCGCTTGCCCCTGCCCGGCTTTCCCCTCGGATGCCCGTCCGGCCCGGGGAGCGTTACTTTGCCGTGCGCACCCGGAGCGTTGGCGGAGGAGCCGGGGCAGCGTCCCCGGGCGTGCTCCGCGCTGCTCTACCGAGGTTTCCCTGGGGAGGGCACGGGCGGGGAGAGTCCCGGAGTGAGCCCGGAGCCTTGGGGATGCTGCCGAGCTGTGGGGCCGGAGGGGGGGACACGCGGACACAGCCTCCCTGCCGAGGGACTTGGTGAAGCCATCCCCGTCCCCGCTCTGAGCGGCGGGTGCAGATACCAGACGGGCTGGAGGTCCGGTGCTTGAGCTGCCCAGGGCGGTAGCTGGTCTGGGGCTCAGCTCAGTTGAGGGTCCCAAAGTGGTGGGGGTCGCAGCTCCTCTTTGCCGCCCCCGAAACCCTGTTGGGCTTCTCTGCCATTGCAGTTTGCTCCTGTCCGGATCTCAGGGCATGGCGAGTGCTTGAGCCGAGTTTAGATCCAGGAAAGGCTCCGTGGTGATTCTCTGTGGTATTTCACTGGGGAGATGTCTCAGGGAGGACCCAGCACCTGCCCCAGCAGCAGACCACAAGTAGTCTGCTCCAGGGACTTGCCACCGGGCCCCAGCTGTGCAGACAGACCCACAGAGCAGCACAGGCTGCATGTTTGCCGGCTGCCTTTGAAAAAGGCATCTTTCAACCCCACAGCTTTTGGAGCAGTTTCAGAAAGAAAAGGTTCTGGCTTAAGAGACCATATGGGAGAACAAAGACAACTGGGCTGTGAAAAAAGGCAAAATTATTCCTGTTTATGACAAAGAGCAGAGCCTGAGGGAGGCTCCTCCATCCTTGGACAGAGTATTTTCCTCGGAAATGCAAAGGAGACCTTTGGTTGAGACTGCACCCCTGAACAGAAGACATAGGTGGTAGGAGGGGTGGGAGGGTGCCCTTGAGGTCTCCCCACAGTCTGGACACTGGAAATCCAGACACCTGGGTTTCCTGCTGCTCGCTTCCTTTCTACTACTTAGTTTACTCATCTGAGGGTTTGGGGCAGCAGATCCCACACTGACTGCCTCTCCAGCACCCGGCTTACTTTAGTGATCATTGCTAAAAGATCATGTAGTGACAGCTATCGGACAATATTTGCATTGAGTATAAAGGACCAGACTCAGAAAGAAACCTCTCAGCATGGTACTTCTGTAGGGTTACTTTTCTGTTCTGCTTGCGAGGGGTCTTTGCCCTATGTTGTTCCCCAAAGATGAGGCTTAACAGGTTGAGAAATATGTATTCTCTGTTTTTTAGCTCAGGTTGCTATGCTCGGGGTTCTGTTACGCTTCATTATGTAAGATTACTCACTTAAGTCTAATTAGAATACTTCTTTCTTAAATCCTCATACAAGTTATTCCAGTCCAATCTAATTTAAAGCCTTTGCTTCTTCCATCTGATGTCAGTGAGAGAATTTCCATTGATTTCAGTAAGAACAGAAGCTGGACATGTATTTAAATAGCAAAGTCAGATCCAGAACTCATTAAAATCAAAGCAAGGTTTGCCAGAGACTTCATGGTGAGCAAGACCAGCATTCTGCTTAACGCTGAACATTAGCATGAGCATGACACCAGTGCATAAGTAGTTGAAAAAGCACTTTTGTTGGGTACCTGGATCTGAGTTTGGAGTCTCCTCCAGAGAAGAATTGCTGATTCCTGGAAATGTCCCCAGAGACTTGCTGAGTTTTACCTAGAGCTTTCGTTAAAGTCTTCACATTCCAATAACACCATAGATCTCATGTGTAGCTTCTCCTACGTGGTTTTAACATAAAATATCTATTCTTGCTTTCAATGTTTAAGTTTGCAAATTACAGTGTTGAGGTAAGAGAAGATCAGCAGTTGCATTTGGTCATGAAATTACGAAGAGAATCCCATTAATGACAGTAGTGCATTCGATACAGGTATGTGTGTGTATTTACACATGCATACATGGGTACTTACTATTAAATTAACATCTTGGCCTTTGCTTCAAATAGTTGTTTGGGCAATGTTTACTTAGCTAATTCATTTGTATCAAGTTGTTGGGTTTTATTCTTCATTTCTCAAGCTGGCCCAAAAAAAAAAAGAATTAATAAATACATAAATTATGCTAGGTCGTGTGGTGTGAGTCTGTTTGTTCTTTTGATAATTATAGGTTAATCATGTTTCAAAGTATATGGATATGGATAAAAACAGGGCTGAGACGTAAAAAAAGCACAAGTGAAAAAAAAAAGTCGTGTGGTTTCTATATTTTCCCCACAAGCACAAATTGTTGAGTAAGGAGATTTTCAAAAGCCAGAAATTGCTGTGAAGAAAACCAAAGCTGGAATCCAATGCTAGGGGAGGCTGCATCTGGCAGAACAAAGTTTGGAAAGAGATTTTGCTTTCAGTGGGATCCTGTGTTTCCCCACAACACAGCACATGTCATCTATAAAGACAACGCTTTCATGGATGAGATACAATCATTGCTAAAATCGACCTCAAAATTAGGAAGCACCTATACAGTGCTGTTACACAATTCCTTTGCTTTTCTTACTTATTTGCCAAGGGAGATAAGGCTATGGAAAAAAAAGAGAACACCTAACTTCATGATTTTAAGATGGTGCATCTGAGATATAATTATACCAAGAACCTGGCAGTGAGAATGTGAGAATTCTGAAGTGTAACCCTTCTTCTGTAGGCTAAGAGTGCTGCCAGGAACTGAAAATGTGATTCACAGAACAGCTCCTTCTCTCTCTAGTTTAAATTGTGTAAGAGGTTAGTAATCTGCAATCTGTGGGCTATTTTTCTTTAAGGGGTTAAGAGGTCTCATGCTCTAAAATGCAAAAGTAGGAAAGTTCTGTTTCTGTGTATTAGGAAAGAAACTCGGGTGTCTATTTGAAATGCCGGAGTGTTGCGTGATAAGAGGGTTGAAATCCATCATTATTTTTGGTTTAGCAGGGCGATGGTGTGATAATCATGTCTTTCATACTGATGTTTTCTCATTTTCAGTGAATAGTTTATTAGATCATCATGGTTTGAATTCAGCTGAAACTGAGAATGCTGCAGTGAAGCTCAGCTCCCATGGCCCTGTTAGTTAGACATTTAGACCAGTGCAACCACGACTCTTGACTTAAAATTGGTGTGATGGCACATAAATCAACAGGAGAGGTCTCACCACTGAGTGTTTGAAGACATTTGCCTCAGTTCAGATTTTAAAATAATGCTTTAAACTTGACTATACCAGTTCGATCCATCACTGAAAAAAGTCCCCCGTGGTTTCTGCTGGGTTAATAAGAATCACTGACAAAAGTGTGACATTTTGGCCTTGTCTGACTCAGAGACAGAGGTCTTTGGAAGCAGGTTTTCACCCCATACTCAGAAATCAATGTATACACCCAGCTCCCCACTGAGACAATTGGATTCACCTCTTTTGCACTCTTACTAAATCCACAAGCGCTGGATGCTGGCAGGTTATGGCTTTTAAGTGTCTCTTCTCCCCTGTTGATACAAAAATACAGTGACATTTATTTTTCAAGCTTTTCAGGGAAGCTTTTTCAGAGAAAAAATCATTTTTCGAAGTTAGACTCCCTGGAAGAGATGGATGAAAATATAAATGACAGCAAAGTTTTGCTGCAGAAGGGCTCTTAAGTTCGCTTAGTTTTGAGTAGCACGAGTCCCGTTATTAGATTATGCAGCGTGTAGGTTGAACGTCAACTTTGATTTTAGCATCTGTCGGCAGTGTTTAAGAGAACTGGAATACATCAAAACTTGGCTAATGTTGACAGGCAAAACAGTAGACTGAAATTTCAGGCTATCTAGAAACCACACCCAGACCCCAAAACACATGTTAGAAGTAACTTTAATTCTGTGCTTCAGCTGAACAAGTAACCTTTTTCTGTGGTCACTTGTGATTTTAAGTTAAACACCGTGTGCTTATTTCTGGTGTGGGCTGTGTATCAGTTTACCACCTTTCTGCAGAGCTTTTTTCCTGAGGATCCCCTCCACTATGACTACTTTGGAATCTCCTTCTCATCCGTGGCGTCACAGGAGCCAAGTTGCTTCTGACTATTAGATCCCATTAGATCCTATTTTTATTACTCTAAACAGCATCCTTGCAGCAGTGCCAAGAATTCTGTTGTGTTAGGTGCTAGATAAGTAGAGAACAAAAGGATCGTTCTTGCTTTAGTGGGTTTATAATCTCATTTCCTGGATTTAAGATTTTCAACAGTGAGTACTTGACATTATAGGGACCTACTGGTATTCCCAGCTGTGTCCAGCAGTTCAGTACTGATTGCAGTCCCTGATGTCGTTATGTACATGTCCTTGTCCATACTTCTAGTCCCATGGAGACCAGGCAGCAATTTTGATGAGCAGGATGGCAAACAATGTGCTTACACAGGAGAGCAGCTGTCTCCCGTGGGAGCAGGGAACTGGGACAGCTCCATGGCAGTGGGAGAGTGAAAGGCCACTCAGAGTATACTGCCAACTCCCTGCCAAGAGCGGGTTATTCCCTGCTGTACTAATGCTTTGTTCAGTCCCTCAAAATCCTGCCAAGCAAGTGGACTTGCACTGCCTACTAGATTGTGCCTCAAGAAGTTCACCCTGATATACAAGCCACATTTTTTCCTCTTCATTCACTCCCAACAGAACCTCTTTATTCACTGCAAGGAATTCCTCCCCTTCCTTGGTGTTTATGCTTTGTGAATATTTATAGGCTGTTATCATGTCCATCTTGGCCCAGCCATCTCTCGGCCGGGCTACATGTACTCTGCTCTTTTAATCTCGCTTCGTAACTCAATCCCTCCCACCCCCTAATCATTTTTTGTTGTTTCTACTCTCAACTCCTGCCAGTTCCAGTTGCTCATTTTGCTTCGGGTAAACACTATCTTTATGTTAATATCATGTGGTGGGTGGTCCTCTCTGCGCTCGTGGTCAATGTGAGTGGTTTAGATATTTGAAATGAGGTTGGCCAAGCCATGGCCTGATTACTGGTTCCGCTCTTCAAAGCACTCTGGGAAAGAAATATGCTTAGCCATCGCTATTAAAAATGGCCACAATAGCCACTAATAAAGTGTCTGTGCAGGGTTCAGGGGAGTTGCCAAAACTGCATAGGAGCTCTGTGCATTCAAAGTGATGGTGTGCCATTAACTTTCAAACCATGTGCTGTGTTTTCTAATGAGTTTCTATCTCATCTAAGTTGAGGAAGGTAGAGGTAATATTCCCCATTTGGTAAAAATATGAATTTTGTTTATAATACGATTGCATCCCCAGGGTACAAGCACAAGCTTTGCTTTTGGTTTTGAAAATAAACGCTTTCCCCCATGTGTTCTCACCAACCTCTCACTGTCTAGGTACCCAGGAGGTCAGAGATCATCTCACTATGGTCTCACCTATCTCATCAAACTGAAATTTAAACTTCCACCAGTGTTCATGGAAAAAGCATCACCCTTCTTTCTTTATATTCCTTTTGCTTTTTGCTGATGTTTTTCTCTGTGGCAGGCCTCTGCAGCAATATTGATCAGAGTTTACAACAAGCTGTGATGTGTTGGTGTCGCCTGAACCCATTTGCTTTTCCCAGTGCTTGGCCGATGCTGAAAAAAGAAGGCACTTAGTAATTCCTCGTTCTTAGTAATTCCTCCGTAGTTCTTAGCAATGTAGTAAAGGTAGCAAATCATTGCTGGGGAGCCCTGTCACTCCTCCGACTCAGGCTCACAACAGCACCCTGCTCCTGGCGCTCCTGGCACTCCTTCCCTCTCTCCCAGCTGGGCTGCCCGGCATGGGGCTGGCGGCAGGATGGGGCTTTGAGCTAACGGCTGGTTACTGCTGAGCTGGCTGCAGCGGCTGGGCTGACTGGGGCCATTGGGCTACGTGGGATTGCTCAGTTCTTCTCCAGTGAATCTTCTGACTGATTTAGTTGTGGAAAGACCATGTGACTCCCCTTTCTGAGCCTGCAAGTATCTTCTGGGAGGTGGGTGGAAGAAGCACAGAGAGAAGTGACTCCTATACCTGTCAGTGTGGGGACTAAAGCTCTGCTGTGTAATTGGAAAGCATGGCATTTGGACTAACATTAACGGTAGGAGATCTCTTGGGAAGAAGTGCTCGCATCCGCCTCTAGTGCTTTTCTTTCTCCTTGCACCAATGAAGTCCTCCATGCCAACTCTTAGTTCATTCATTGTGAGAATATCCCATATTGGCTATTATGCCTATTGGCCTATGGCTATTATGGGCTATACGCCCATATCCAATAGGTGCTGGTGCTGTGTTGGTCCAGTCATGGGATCTTCCCTGCAAACTGGGGTTAAGCCCCACAATCTCATTTAAAAGGGTTTTATTTAATTTTATTTAAAAGTAGATTATGCTGAAGAAGATCTTTGACGTGCAAGAGAAGAAGAATACCTTCTTCCTTCTGCCCTTTCCTATCACAAATCCCATCCCAGCATCATCTATTGCTGGGCATGATGCTTATGGGAGAAATAAATGATTCCATGATTCCAAATATTTACTTCTCTAGTGCCTTAAAAACTTCCATTCAACTCACCACAAACACTTCACAATATTAATTGTGGACATGAGATGAATCGAGCAATGATCACAGGCTCAGGATAAAGCTAGGCTGGAACCATAGAACACGGTGTCTGAACCCGTTTGCCAATGTGTTGGAATTATGTTTTGAAAATTTCTCTGAAATCCCGAGCTGCTTGGCAGTTGTGAGTCAGTTGAGTTCCCTCTCAGGATCTGCAGAACTTCATATATGATGAAGCTCAAGACGATGCTCTACAGTGACGTGTCATGCATTTATTGTGCCATCCTTCAAAGAGTAACTGAGAAACATCTAGTGAATTCAAAGCATTTAAAAAATGGTATGAACCGAGCATCAGACTGGTGAAACAGCTATATGTAATTAATTCTGCAGACAAATAAGAGAAGGGATGAATAATAGAAATACTTTTCCAGAAGCCAAACAGTACTCCAGTGAAAGCGCTGGCATCCTCCTTCAACCACTTGACCACATTCTGGCTTCAACTCAGGGAGGCATTACTAATCAGGAAAAATGCCCATGCACTGGCTTAATTTCAAGCACATGCTTAAGTTTCACTGAAACCAATTAGACTTAAGCATGTACTTAAGTCCTGTCCTGAACTGGGTTCAGTTTGCAGATAGGCAAAATGCAAAGTTCTGCTGTGATAGTTTTCCACCCCCAGTGGGTTATATTCAAATTTTATAACTCTGTTGTGTTATAATATAAAATGGAACTCTTCCCACAGAATTGTTCTCTTGGGAATGTCTTATTCTGAGCAAATTAAAAGCACCGCTAACTTAATCTCCACCCAAAGACAAGAAAAATTGATTTTTTAGGTACAAACATTTTCTTTGCTTTTATAAGAATGCTTATTCCTTTAGTAGCTAAACCAAAATCCATCCTGCATGGTCTCAGGAGAAAAAAAAAGCTAAAGAAAGACTGTTTTGCTCTGTTAATGAAGCCTGTGTGGAGAAGTGTAATTCGCTTTTGCAGGATGTATTGATATATTTCTTATCGTCCGCTTCATCCCAGTCTGAGCATTCCTCAGAAAATATCAAAGCTTTTATGTCATCTCTAAATGAAGAAATGTGTAATGCTCCATGACTTCAGGCACTGATCTTATCCCTGTGAATGGGTGACTAACTGAGACATTAGAATTATAAATGGGAATCATAAATTCTGGCCATAGGAGGCAATAACATGTAACAGATTAAGCAATCTAGCTCTGGAGAAGAGCTGATCTACAGTAACTAATTTGGTGCAAATGGTAATGTGTGCATTTTCTCCTCCATTTATAAAGAAACAGATGTGTGACTCAACTTTGCTTTTTTCCAAAGTCAATCTGCTTGGAGGAACACAAACAAGGTTTGTTTCCAGTCAGGCATATTACAATATTTCTGTCCTGGATGGTATTTTTTTTTCCTTTAAAAGTGAGAAGTGGGCTGGAATCCGAAGTGTGCAGCAGTCATGGAGCACAAGGCCACTGGCAGGCTCTCACTTCCAGGCTTGGCCATTGCCTAGGAATCTTTCCTCTTAATTTTACCAGCAATTTACTGTGCGGAGGGTTTCCAGTTCTGCCTTTCTAGCATTTGCTGAAAGCCCCTTACACAATTAAGTGTATGGAATAGTCGGTGAGCATTTGCTGCTGCTGTCATCTCAAGGCTTGATCCAGTTTTTGCTGATTCCAGTGAAGAACCACCGTTCCCGGTTACTGGCATTCCCAGTTGCTTGAGTGCTTGTGCAGCCCCATTGCTCAGAGACTTTGGGCCAGTACTTTGGATGCAGCACGCACCGGAAAGCTGGAAAAAGATACTGTTTTGTCTAGCTGCTGTACTGAGGAGCTCTCTGGAAACGCTTGTGGTTAATCGATACAGACAGACAGGATAACCAGGGAGTGGAAGAGATCACAGTTGGGGATTATTATTTTTTTTAAGATTTTCCTATGAATGAGTATTTATGTCTTGAAGATGAATTGTGAATAATTCCTTCCTCTTGCCCAGGAACTCTACAAAGCAGTTAATTTGTGTGTCTCTCATGATGGAGAGAGGAGCTGCTCTGATATCTTTCACCAGGGGCTGAGTAACAGGGTGACATATGAGTGACAGCCACTTTATTCTGCTCTTGGAATAGAGATGTGCCCTAACTACAGATTTTAGGCCTGGAACTCAACTTTTCCAGCTTGAAAGGATGTTTGGATCTGGTGGGGTGGCTGGGCTGGAGTATTTGAGAGAGAAAAGCAGCCACAAAGTTTGGACACGAGCCAACAGCTTTCGTTTTGAGGATGCATCCAGCTTGGAGTCTTGTGTACAGTTAAGTAAGACAAAATCCCCAGGCATTCCCATCATGTCAAATATTTACATTCTGGGGGCTTTTTTATTATTTTTTTTCTTCCCATGGAGTTTGATCCTGATTATAAAAATTCCCTCTCTATTGAATGTGTCAAACTGTAGTGATTGCGTTGCCAAAGTGTCTGTGCTGTCAAACAGTGTCGGCTGGAAGTGTTTCTGCCAGAAGCAGCAATAAGGGTTTAGTCCAATATTGTAGCTTCTGCTGCAGTAAACACATGCAGAGTGCAGTCAGTGACCTGTGAGCGGGGCCATACTTGTGGTGTCATACTAGTACAGGTATAGCTACAGCATTTCAGTATAGCTATAGGCTGCCCCCACACCCTGAGAGTCTTTCTGTGGTTACAAGCAGGAGCAAATTGGACCCTTCTAGTCCGTTACCTCTAATAGACTTATTTTTAGTTTACTGTATTCTCTAGGATAATGATCTCATGTTTGTTTTAAGAGTAAGTTTGGACTATCCAAAAGCTTTGCCAGTAATTAGGCCTCTTGATAGGTCACTCAGATGAAACTTGGCTTGTTTTGCACACGAGTAAAAAAAAAAACCCCAGGAGTAAGAAGCATGCTGGAGTAAATTTGCTGGAGACCACCAAGTGATGGCAGAACCGGGACAAGGACGCAGAGCCCTGACTCCTAATGGGCTCTACTAACTGGGCACCAGTGAGGCTGCCCACACGGGCCCTGCAGCTGCCAAACCAAAGGTTTACCTAGCAGCAAAGGGTTTTGTCATCCAGTTTTCCCTTTACATCTGAGGACTTGCAGGATCTGCTTTTTAGGAAGCGCTAGTACAGGCAATTTGTGAAGGAGCCGGCTGTGCCTGCTCGCCACATCCAGCCCTTAAAGATGATAAAAACAACACAGCTCTGAGTCTGCTCCAAAAAAGAGCCCTTAACACTAGTAATGCGTCTTTCCAGCCACTTTATGCACTCCAGTGCATGGTGAGGTAACAGAAAATCCAGGACTGGTTTCACTGGCCTTTAGGTAGGTAGGCTGCTTCATTACTGCTCTGCTGCTTCACTTGCCATGTGCCTATTCCCTTCGTGGTAATTTTGGGGTTTGCATGCTTAAATCTGCACAAATACCTTTCAGGGAGCCCGTTACTGTGAAGTGCAGCTGCCTTTGTAAATGGCAGTACCATAGTGAAGTGACTCTGAATTTGTCTGTCAGGCATAAGCCTTAAGTTATGTATCACTAGCTGAGTAATAAAATAGTATTTGAGTGGAAATCTCTCTGGTTTGCCACATGTTCAGTACCCTCTGACTTGCACAGCAGATGTTTAATTACTGAGTTCTCATTTGACTTGGTCTAGGGCTTGTATTTGTGGCAAACTTGGACACTGAAAGTTTGTAACAGGGACTTTACCCCGTGTGGGTGTAGGATGTGTTGATGCCAGGGCTGAGAGACTCCTGTCTTGGAGTAAATTGACTGTGGGAATTGAGGGAGCCTCCCTGGTAGACCCCAGCTGTGAATCTCACCCTGAGTGTTTATATTTGTGTTATATCCTGAGCTTGTGAGCCAGGGAATTTTGCTGACGCTGCTCAGCAGCTCATAGTCTTGCCCACAGTTGGCGGCAGATCCATATGCACTAGTTTCATCTGCAGACACATCTTGCTAGGAAGATGATTGCACTCTTCAAGCTGAGCTTGGGCCCTTCATGATCTCAGCTGTCACTTCTCCCGGGTGCAGGCAGAGGCCTTGGTATGGGCAAATCTCCTTATAAAGATCGCAGGATGGCTCAGGTTCTAGAGAAGTACGGATGTGAGACATGGAACCTGGGAGGAGCAGTTGTGGCTGTGTCTCAATCTCCTTCACTGAGGCATGGGGTGTGCAACTGTCAAGCATCCTTGCTCTGGGAAGGTAACACAGATGTTAGATAGATGCTGGTAGGCGGGCTGGAAGGCAACCAGTCCCCTAACCATTGGCATGTAGTGAGTAAAGCTTGGCTTGGAAATCCCCAGCACGCTACAGGCAGATTGCAAAGTACAGCTAGAGCAAGCAAACCCCAGCTGGGCTTATAAACCCTGGGCAGCCCTGGGCTGGGATGAACACTGCTGGGCTGAGGGACCCAGCTCTGCCAGACTCGGCAGAGAAAATCAGTGGGGTTTCAGGAGGAGTTTCACCCAGAGTTCATTTTCTGGTGGTATAGAGAGGCAAATCCCAAGCTTCTTACTGAAGCAAACTCATGATGAGTGCAACAGAGGTTTCCTTAAGTCAAGAGTGAGTAACATATAGGAATATATGCACACATATATGTGTGTATGCAAAGGTCTTCAGGATTTAGCTGAGTGTTCACACATTCCCTAAGCCAATAACATCCGTTGTTATGGGAAATGAGGTAAGTGACAGAATTACTGTCCTTATGGCGGGCGACAGGCGAGGCTAATGTTCCCATGCTGTAATGCCCTGTTTCAGTTACTGCCTCAACAATAGCCTGGGAGAGAGAGAGAACATGAACAAAGAGCGCTCAGTTTTATTTGAAGGTTTAATCTAAAAAATGGTGGGATTCAGCTGAGACTCGAGTTGGGGAGCAGTGAAACAAACCCCCTGCGCCCTGAACTAGGAGCTCGCAGCCTGGCTAACCNCCCCGCAGCCTGGCGACCCGGGGGGGGGGGGGGGGGGAGGGTTCCCTGGGGCTCTTCTGGGTAAGGCAGCCGAGGGGCTCTTTCGAGGCAGTGAAGCAGCTGAGAGAGGAGGCGCCGAGTCGGTGGCAGGGCCCGAGCTGTGCCCGCAGGTACCCGCAGAGCTCCGCAGGCACAGCCCCGGCGAGGGCGCGGAGTCCTCAGCGCTGGGTGCCGGACACAGGAGGGGTCCCAAGCGGGCCTCCCCCCGGCTCCTGCCCCACCGCCGAGCCGCGCAGGGTGCTGCCTTTGCGGGAGCGCAGCTCCGGGGGTTGGGGTGGGAGTGGG
>VZTU01012186.1:141973-164308 GCA_013400835.1 Zapornia atra
GGAGGGAGGCCTGAGGTCCCCCTGGCACCCCCCCCAGCACCCTTGTTACCCCTCTGTCCCATTGGGGTGCAGCTAATGAGCACCCCCCCTACAAATGGGCAGAGCAGCCTTGATCCCCCCCCCCCCCCCGCGCTCCTCCCTGCGGATGGGGCACAAAGTGCAGGACTGTCTGGCACCATCATGGCTCGTCAGCAGATAGCTGAAATCTTCACATCACCCAAGGGTGGCCACCGGGTGTGGGAGGCTCCTGCCCACGCCACTGCCCCCACCCATGCTCCCCTCTTGCCTCCCACACCCCGGGGAGGGATTTCACCCTACAGACTCCCCCGGCCATGGGCTGTGGGTGGCTCAGGACTGCCTTCCTCCCCAGGTGTGAGGTGCGGCCGGGACCTGAGTTCCTCACCCGATCCTACCTCTTCTACACCAACCGCCTCTTCAAGGGTTACCAGTTCTACTACTGGGACCCCTCCTGCCGTGACCCCTCTTACTCGCTGGTCATCAAGGGCAAACTCCGCCTGCGCCAGGCCTCCTGGATCACTCGCGGGGCAACTGAGGCCGACTACCACCTCCACAAAGTTGGCATCGTTTTCCACAGCCAGAAAGCCATGCGGGAGGTGGCTGCCCGGATCAACCAGACCTCTGGTGAGGGTTGCAGGGGGTTCCTGCCCCCAGGGCGCTCCTGGGCTCCCGGAGCCCTCTACGAACTGCTGAGCGCTAAGACGGAGCGTGACTGCACAGCTGCCTTGGGCTTCGCCATGCACGAGCTGAGCCTGGTGCGGGTGGAGCAGCATTACCAGCCCTTGCTGCAGCCACAGCAGAGCGGGAGCCAGCTGGTGGAGGAGCTGTACCTGGGGGACATTCACACGGACTGGGACGAGAGGCTCCACTACCGACCGACTGGTTATCAGCGACCTATGCAGAGTGCTGTGGTAAGGACAATGCTTCCGTCATACAAGGCCGAGCACGTACTATTTCCTGGCTGTTAAAATACCCCCTGCCTCCACTTGGTTCCTTCTGTCCTCAGGACACGTAGATGAAGAGGTGCAGGCTGTAGGTGCGGGTTCCCAGGGTGCTCCCCGGCATGTGGGGCTCACCCTCTCCCTTGCTGTGAGAGCGGGACTGGGGCGGGTGGGAGCTCTGCAAAACCAATGTCAGAAACAAGCCTGTGTGAGCACGGACCTGGAGTTAGCAGCTTTGCTTTGGTTCTGTGTTTTCCTAGGAAATGCAGCTTCCTCGTTTCCTGCACCGAAGGCAGGGAGAGCTCTGGGCTGCGCATCATCAGAGGCTGCCTGCTCTGCCCCTTGTCTTCCTCCCCTCTCTTTGGCTTTGTGTCATGTCCTCCAGGTTGAGAGAGGAATGAGGAAGCAGTGGCTGCCATTAAATCATTACTCCTTGGTGTAATGCCATTAGACGAGGAAGTTGCCCTGAATACAATTATGTTATTACGCAGAAATCAAACTTTCACTTTGACATAAAGCTGAGCAGGAGACTTGGTTGCATTTTGGGTTTTATTGTATTTTGCAGGAGGTTAGCTGATTTCCAGGAAAGCACGTTTCTATTTGAATCAGAGCTAATCAGCTCAGAAATGACTGAGCAGGGAGATGGGGTGAAAAAAACCCCTCTCTGAACTTTACCAGCCTGAATTAACCAGGGAAAAGAAGAATATTCTGGGGACATTTCCCCCCACCTCAAACTGCACGAACTGAACCCTGAAAATCACAAAGCAATATCCCCCTTCCCTCTCAAAAGTAACATGCTCGGATGGGTTAAACTTCTGTAATCTTGGGCCAAAACCATATATATGAGCAAAACCAGATGGTAAACATAAACACTTAGAAAAGTTAATTTAAAACCAAACCCAAAGATACTGAAATTCCCCCTCTGAACATAGCTCAGTAATTAATCAGCCAACAGCTCTACAATGGACCAGCACATGATGTCATCACTTGGCGATAATTAGAAGCTGCCATACATTAGGAATAACTTCACACGGCTGCTTTAAGCAAGTAAGAGTTTTGGCTCCATGTCTATAGTGATAATTTTATCGGGCACAGGATTTTTCTTTTTCCCCTTTCCTGAACTAACAACCCTTTGCTTGCACCAGTGAGGGTTCCATAGGTATGCTAGGAATTATTTTTTAACCCTCTTTATGAAAATATAACTCTCTTTCCCTTAAGTTTCTATCTGGTTTAAAGAAACCCATTCTCCCCAAATTACCTTTCATTATCAAAGAATTTCCTGTCTAAGGAGAGCATTTATATTTGCCAACTTCTGGGATTATTTAGCCATAATGTACTGTGTACTGTCAGCACTCATTAACGTGACAGTAGCAGTAAAGCAAGCTGAAAAGGGCTAAATTACAGTAGACTCCAATCAACTCGCATGTAAATTACCCACCCTACAGTTAACTACCGAGTTATTTAACCTCGTTGCCTGTGACAGTTCAGGAGAGATTAGTTTGTGTTCTGGAAAACGAGACGATGTTCAAACCCTGGTTGTTTGAAAAGAAATCAGTTGTGATATGTGAAGTGTAAGGAAAAGTTCCAAGCTGCACAGACCCCCCAGCATCGGGTCGGTTGTGGGGTGGGTTTGGCTCAGAGCTCACACCAAGCACCAGTGGAGAAACAAAGGTTGGTCCCGTGTTTTGCAGGTTGTTTTCTTCTCTGCCTCTCCTGCAATGCTGGTTCCAGCTGCTCCGCAGACCCGCTGCCTCCATCCCAAACCATCCCCTGCCACCCACAGAAACACGGCCACAGAGGCAGGAGTGCGGACAGGGGCTCTGCACAGCGGGGTGGGAAGGGAGGAACAGTGCTTTTGGCTGGTGCCATGCTGTACAGCAACAGGAGTCTCCCTTGTGTTGGGTTTCACAGCCCTTTTCATCGCCTGAAGGGCTGCATCCGTTTTTTCTGAGTCAGCACAGACACATGGCAGCTCCCAGCACCCTGCTCCTCACTGGGGTATGCGTGGCAGTTCGCAGTGGGAAACATATGGGGGAACAACCTGGACAGCCCGAGGGAGTGATCCCCATCCCCAGCAGCTCTGCCAGTGCCCTATCCCCAGCAGCCCTGGCACAGGGCACAGCCCTCTCCATCCTTCCCCACGTGCCGGAACAGCCAAGAGACAGGGCAGGGCTTTATCTCACTCAATCTGCTGGATGTCTTGGGCCAAGTGCGCACCAGTTGAACACCCTGGTGCAACAGTTTCAGCTTTTAAAATGTCCTGAAAGGGTTTTGTTGTCTGTCAGTTTACCAAAACGTTGGTTTATTTGTCTCCTGCAGCACCACGTGCACCCTTGCCCAGCCTGTGGGATTATATACCGAGCTGACGAGCACCACCCGCCCATCCTCCCTGCCAGAGCCCAGCTGCCCATGCAGCTCAGCGGCAGCTGGGTCAGCACCCACTGCGAGGTCCGACCCGCCGTGCTTTTCCTTACCAGGTACTTCATATTCCATGGCAACAACCACACCTGGGAAGGGTACTACTACCACTACTCTGACCCGCTCTGCCAGCAGCCAACTTTCACCATCTATGCGTCTGGGAATTACACCCAAGGCATCCCCTCCTCCAAAGTGCGTGGTGGGACAGAGCTGGCCTTCAAAGTCACACAGGCTCGGGTGACGCCAATGGACCAAGTGACAGTGATGATGCTCAATTCCTCGGAGCCTGGAAGCTGTGGGCTGACGAGCTCCTGGAGAGCTGGGGTGGAGCAGGATATAACCCCCTCCAACGGGTGTTTGGCTTTGGGCCTCAAGCTGCCCCACACTGAGTATGAACTTTTCAAAATGGAGCAAGACCCTGAGGACCGCAGCCTGCTGTATGTTGGCGAAAGGCCCACGGACGGATCCAGCCCTGACAGCCCAGAGAAGCGACCCACGTCCTATCAGGCACCTCTGATTCAGTGCGCTGGAGCCTCAGAAGAATTCTCTAACTATGTTAGTCTAAAATACTCGGGAAGAAAGGATGCTAATGGGAATGAAGCACTGAAACCTTTGCCTGTGGCCTTTTTATTGTTTGTAGCACTTCTGTTTTTAAGGTGGGACTAGTTATCTATTGAGGTGCAGCACAGAATTCAGACAGTCCTGGTGCTAACGTCATTTTTACATCCCTCAAATAAGCACATCTGGAATCAGTTTTACTCAAGATTTGGGAACACTTTTAAAAAACACCCAACAGCAGCGAACGGAGCCAAGAAGATATGCCTGACGACGTGCCGCTTGTCCTGTGGCTTTATTGCCTCATCGCCCCTCTTCTCTGTGTACAGACTTAATGGAGTGACATGAATGTGCTGCACATTGCAGTAGATAATTCAGCAACGTGAGGGAGGGGGAAAAGCAACATCATTTGCAATTCCTGCTTTGAGCTTTTGACATTGCTAAGATTTAATCAGGAGCTTGATTCAGATGTAATTCAAACATCCGAAGTGTTGGCTGCTGAGTTTCTTTAAGGTTAAGTTCCCTCTCGTCTCATGCCTTACTGCTGTTCTTGCACATTTAATCTGCAGAGTCAGTCAGCAGCAGATAAACAGTCAGCAAGAGCTCTCTCTAAGGGCACAGCTCATCGCACCTTTCTCAGATTACAGGCGTTTTCAGTGATTTCTCTGTGCCTGTACACAGTGCAGCAGCACACCATCTTCCACTCACACCCGAAGAGCAGCCCTCAGGGTGTTTCCTCCATGGACTGTTATGCCTGACAAAAGATGCAGTAAATGGCAAAGGCTTCTGTGCACAAGTGCTCCAACCTTCAGCATTACCTGGCTGCAGACACCACATCCTTCTGCATCATGCTGGTGCTCCCAGTGCAGTGCTGACCTGTGCTCTGGGATGTCTGCAGCATCCCCGTGTCACCGCACACCTTGTCTGGCAGACAGAGGCATTGCCAGCCATCCCGACTCCCACTCGCCATGTGCTGAGCGAAGCAAGAGGGCACTTACAAGTCTTCTCAGGCCACACATTTCCCCAGCTCCTCTCCAGCAAGCGAACTGGCATGCCAGTTGTTCACCTGGCTCTTTCCCATCAGTGTCACCTCCAGCCCTGTTCCTCTAAAGACGCTTTATAAACCTGCGTCTGGTGAACAGAGCAGGGACTCGAACCAGACAGCACAGTCCAGTCAGAGCAATTCCTGCTGCCTGAGGATGAACTGGGAAATGATATTCCCTGTCTGCTGCAACTAAGAAGCATGTAACTCACTCGGAGAAGCCTTCCTCCCAGTAGCTAAATCCTTTCCACATAAGCCTATGTATCTTACTCACAAAGATTATTTTGGTAAACCAGCTATGCAATAGCTACCTACTTAATGCTGTATTTACGAACTTGCAGCTTGTACTTACATAAATTATGGGGTTTATAACAGAAAAATCCTTTTGGGGGATTTGTACATTAATAGTTCCAATGAGATGCTTATTAAATGCATACAGTTGTGACGTAGCTGTTGTCAGCATGTTTGCGTGTTCCAGGCCCCATCAGATACTGATCATGTGCATACAGCTGCACTGAGGTGATATGAAAAGGGCAGCGTTGGCTGCCCCACTTTTGGCTCCCCCAACAAGCAGTGAGGGTGACCTCTCTGGGGTCAGCTCTGCAGGCAGAATGCCTCCTTCCCAGGGTTGTTGTGTTTCATTGCCTGCTGCTGTGGGGAGATCCATGGGCAGACATGCCCAGAACTGGAACTGCATCCTGGAGAATGTGGTGTCTCCTCTGAAATGCCCCCATTGAGTTCCTACAAATCGGGGTAAGGCTGGGGTAGCGTGGCTGCGTCTCATGTAAACCACACACACATAGGGCAGGTTTTCCTTCAGCAGACCCGTGCTGGAGCGGCTGCTCACTGCAGCCTAAAGGCCTCTGGTCACCCGACTCTGTGAAGCTATGTTTGTGCAGGCCCAAAGATGTCCATGGTGGGAACAGGGAACAGGTTGACAGAGGCTTTGCAGGGGGGGTGGAGGATGGGGAAGGTGATTCCTGCCCTACACTTAACCCCCAAGAATGAGACTTGTGGGCAGATCCATTTCCATACCATGAAATGAAAAGTACTGAACTCAGCAAGTGTTGGGATTCAGTGTGGTGTAAAAATTCCTCCAAGGCCACAGATACTCTGCAAGTGGTGAAGGGATTAATGTGACCTAACAAGTTACATCACCATATACTCACACAACATACACAACAAGCCCTTGAGCAAGCTCCTGCTGCTCCCATGGCGGGTCAGTCACCACTTGGCTCCGGCAGCCCCACAAGCTTGGCCACGCTGACCACACGTCCCTGCAACAGGCCCATCCAGAACCCCTTTGTCCTCTGTTTACCCCTTTAATTCCCCTTCTGAACAACAAATAAAAAAGCCAAGCAAAAGCTGTTTGCATAAATATTGCAACTTTTATTGTCTGTTCACAGTTTTTGGAGAAACATTCCTACACTACACAGTTACTCTGTCCTAAGAACTTGTGCCTTTTCCCAGTTTGAATTTGCCTGGCTTCAACTGCTGCCAGCCAGAGATGCTTCTTGTGGGGCTGTTTTTAAGGTCAGGGAGCCGCAGCGTTCAGCATTTTCTCCCCGTGAAGGTACCTGTGCACTGTAATCAAGACGTTCTCCATACTGGTAGACGAACTCAGCCGAGTTTCTCTCTCTCCCTCTCTGAGGCATTTTCACATTCCACCAGTAATTTCTGAATCCCTTTTTTGCATCCATTCCAGTTACTCAGCTTCTCTTTTAAAATGTAAATACCCAAACTGCATCCAAAACTCCCAGCTCTCACAGCTGAGACATACATAAATATAATCACTTACTGCTACTGGTAATTAAAAACAAGAACACATTCTTACTCATTAGTCTCTCACCCTGGGACTGCACTGGGAACACACATGGAACTCTCACTTGCTCTGGTCCTGAGCATGGATATTTTTGCCATGCTGATGTTGTATCAGTAGGGATTTTGGATCTATTTCTAGCAGTGAAGTGGGACTCCCGAGTGGCATAGGGTCCCAGCAGATCCCTTCTGAGCATCCCTCTCCTGCTCTGGTTCTCCCTGAACCACCTCAACAGGTTGTCAGAAACCACCAAGCTTTGCAGGGCCCCAACATAGCCACTTCCCTTGAATGCCAAAGGAAACTGAATACCACAGCTAGAATTGAATGATTCACATAATGATTTACATCACACTTTCAATAACGCTCCCCTCCTGCCCAGGGGGGCCGAGCTAGCCAAGCCCCTCACCCCGGTGTCCTGTTCTGTTCAGCATTCCTCTCCTCCACAGGTCTGTCTGCCCTAGCACCTCCCTTAGAAATACCAACACAAGGTTTCTAGACCTACTGAAGTTAAAAATGTTTAATATTGAGCATTGCTAATGACATCACCTTTCCAGTTCTCTTATGTCATCACTAGCAGTTTTACCACCCCCATCTGGTAACAGTCCTTATCCCACCACAAAGATTTCTCCCATCTTTGTCTCTCCACCCCACACATTCTTCTTTTCCTCTGGCGCTTGCTTTCCTTACTCATTTGCTACACTTCACGACTCCCATTGAGCTGATTGCTGTCTGCTCCCCTTCCCCTTGTTTGTTTTATATTACTTTACATCTAATTTTTCCCTTCATTTCATCACCGAAACAGGATGGGCTGTTAGCCAAAGCTGTTCCCCTTCTCGATGGCAAAATTGGTGGGGGTTTGGCCATTTAATAGCTTTCACTTAGAAAGCTGCCAATTCCAATTCACTTTCCCATCTTATTTCTTCTTTGCTACCAGAGCTGATAGGAAATGTGCTCAGCGATGCCCTTTGGAAGCACCAAGTACAGGTGTGAGCGGCCGTATCCCCCCTCCAACATAATCTGGATCCCGCCGCAACCACCGAAGTGTAGTTCATCAACTCATCTATCTTTAAACAAGACAGAAGCAAAGAACTTCATGTCTCATGTCTGCATTACGAGGACAGGTCTAGGACACAGATAACAACTATCAGCCCTGACTCGGGGTCCTTTCACCTGTACAATAAATCTGTGCCTTTTTATTGTACCAGTGAAGGAAAACCAGGTGGAGAGAAGCACTGTCAGATTATTGCCAGCTGGAAGTCAATGGGAACAGGCACACATGTTGGAAAACCCTTCCCCATTGCTTCTTATATAGTATTTTCCAAAAGTTGAGCAGTTTTTTAACCACTCCAACAAGCAGAGAAATTTATTTATGGTTTTCAAAGACTCCGAACACATTCAGCAGCTTCCTGTGCTGAGTCTGAGCATGAAACTCTTTGTATCCTCCTTAATATCAGACCAAGCAGGCGCAGAATTTAAAGCAGGAGCTGGATCTGCTGGACAAATGGTCACAGGGCTGATCTCTTCACGGTTCAGTTCCCAGGAATTGACTTTCCCAATTACCCACCTTCATCCACCACTGTTTAAAAAAACCTTGAAATGTGTTTTGCATTCTGTGTTTCCCAAACAATTCCTGAATTGAAACACAACACAAGGAGTTCTGTAGCACTTCTGGATGTGTTGGGAGCACTAAGCTTCCTTTGTGAACAGTCCCCTCTGAAGAGAAGTTCCTCTAAAGAACTATGCTGCGTGGAACGGCAGGGAAGAGCTGGGGATGGAAAGGAGATGACAACTCACTGCTCCCAACTCCCCAGAGAAGAGGAAGAAGGAACAGATTTGCTGGAAGCAGCAGCAGAAAGATGAGTATTTCTCAGGATGGGGACAGGTGCTGGGAGCAGTGACACACTATGGGAGCCTGGGCTGCCTCAAAATGCTCCTGTGGGCCCAAACTGCAGGATGAGCAAAGCTGGGAAGGTGATGGGAAGATGGAGAGGCTGAGATGGAAAATAAATTGGCAGCAGAGAAGAAAGGGCATTTAAAGATGCCAAGCTGAACATCAGTTTCTTTACCAAGGAGCAGTGGAGGTACAAGGGTGGCTTGGGTTGAACCAAAGGGCTGAAGGAGGGAATGTAGTGCGATGTGACAGCTCAGGCAAGATAATCAGGAGTGGAGTAGGGCTGGGGGTCTGCAACCTTCAGAGAAATGCTCCTCTGGGCTCAGAGCTGAAGCAGAAACTCCAAGCGCTGAACGCACTGGCGTGCAGCCTGCCAGTGAAACCTGGAAGCAAACACCCTGCTGCTGCAGCTCTCTTACCATGCCGGATGCTTGGGTCAGAACAGGCGCCCATACGCAGAGCATGGGGGATTCAGTCCTGACACACATGTGGCTTACGCGTAGTAACACCCTGACGCCGTTTTTAACTTTGAAAAACTGAATTATACGTCTCTTAAGAGAACGTGAGATGATTTGAGGTCAGGCACAGTGAGCTGGGCAGTTTCAGACACTGAGTGACCGTGGCTTCCTTTCTGTTCAGGGACTGAAAGCTCAGTCAGGCACTGTGCCATGCTCCCAAAAACTGTCTGAATGACCAGTGCCCAAAGTTGGTTTTGCTGTTTCCTAACTTGGGGGTGCTTGACTTTGCACAGCCTTAATAAAGGCCTTCCAGAAGTAGTTGTGTGCGGATAATTGTGTGGGAATTCTGCCAACTCAAACACGAGGGAGTTCAAGAGGCTTTTCTAATCTTGTGAGTTTATCCACTGAAGAAAAAGATTTGATTAAAAAAATGAAGTACAGCTAAACTGGGAACAGTGCTACGGGCAGCGCTTCAGCTCTTCCTAGGCACTTGGAAAGCTTGGAAAAAAGTCACAAAATTAGGAACTTATTAAATAGGAATGAAGCATACTGGTGTGGAAGCCACAGCCCCACCAGATGTGTAATGTCAACTTGTGATGTGCGGCTTCAATTAATTCTTAATGCATTTGTTTTCTTAACTTCTTTTGTTTTGCCATCTGGAAAAGGCCATTTTCTAATGACAGAAGAACGATCTGAAGTTCAAGTTTGCTTCAGGGAAGAGCAGCCCTGGTTCTGTAGCTGCAGATCTGCGTCCCCTTGTGTGGCTTTCCCTCATGCAGAAGCTTCGGGACAAACTTAGGCCTGGACTGGGAGGCAAAGAGATCGACGGGGAGTTTAATGAAGGTTTCACAAGGTTTCCTCTTCAAAGTACAAATGGGGAAGCAGTGCTGTAGAGGGACATGAAGCCACAGGAAACTGTGGAGTGAGTGATAGGTAGATAGCCCTTTTGGAAGGGTGCGAGTTCATGCTAATTAGAGTATTACATGTAAGAGATTTCTGGCTGACTGTTCGTGTGTTATTTTACACCCAATCTACATTTATCCAGTAGAATAAAACCCCAAGCCATTAATAAACCAAACAAGCTTCACAGTGAAGCAGGTTTCAGGAGTGGAACCACTGCAATGACTTTGTCCTTGGAAGCTCATCAAAACACAGGTCAGGAGCAGCACAACGAGCAATGCGGCTCTCGCAGTGACACCCATCACACGAAGGACCTCAGCACACACCAAGCTGCCAGCCTAACATGAAGAAGTCCTGGCTGGACATGGTCAAAGGATCAGCTTGACCAAGAAATCCCACCTAGGTAATCTAACTGCATCAGGCCACTGTACCCCACTGACACCCTTTAACAAAGCACATCTTGGGAACTGCACAGAGCAGCCTTGCTCAGTAGTTGCTTTTCTTTCTAAAATGCCTAAAGATTGGTTTAGAAACTGCTTCCTAATTAGTAAATTAGATTTGTAGGCACATATTTGATTACAAAGAGCAGCAACTTCCACACGTGGTACTGAATGAGACTGAGCCCTGTACAGATAACTTTCCTCTTTTTCTCTTAGTGTTGCTGAGTCAAAAACAACCCTGCACCGAAATTCACTCACCACCCGTCCGTTCTCAGCTTGCTCACCAGAGCAGAGGATGTCAGTACTGGATGCTAACCCATTTCCAAACAATGGAAGAGCAGCTCCCTGACCCCACGCTGCTCTCGTGCCGCAGTGAAGTACTATTGCAGCTGTAACACAGCCACAACAAACACGGAGCTCAGAGCGCTTGTTTTACATGTGCTTTAATTTCAAACAGAGGGAGTTTGGGATGTGTTTTTTTCTCAGTTACTTTATATAGAAAACAGACCTCAGGATATGGCATTTCAGGACATCACGCAGAGCAAGAGAACAGTTTCAGAACCTTCGAATACTACAGTTAAGTCACCATCGTGCCCGAGCCCTAAGGAAGTGTTCCAACTGAGAGCTGAGTGTCACACACATTTTCTACAGAAAAGGGACGACAGAACTGGATTTTCTTTCATTAGGCAACTGCAACACCGAGTATCTTAAGACAGTAACAATCCAGCCTTGTGCGCACACCACTATGTAACTATGCTAAGGCAAGATCACAGTAAGAATTGCGAGTTGACGTGTGCAGCGAACAGAAACCCTTCATAGTTTATTGTGAGGAGAAACTGGCGATTCGCAGAGTGAGGTTCCCACTTGATCCCACTGACAGCATTTCTAACAGAACAGAAACGTTACATGGAACACCACCCCAAGCCATGACAGGCCTGTGCTTTAGAGAACCACATGATGGGACATCAGTCCCTCTCAACATGACACACAGGGGATCATCTTGCTCTTCAGTCCTTATTTGACAGTAACTGAACAGTCGTTCACGTGGGCCGTTCACAGCTGACAACTGCCAATGCAGAGCAATAGCTCTGCTCATTCATGCACGGATTATCTGCTTTAAGATGTGGGTAACTATGTGGAAAGAGTAGAAACCATCTTCCATTTGTTTCCCAGTACACAGCTTCGAGATACTTTAGCTATCTATTTATCCCAAATTCGGCAAAGAGTGTACAGCTCCACAAAATGCAGGCTACCTGAGCAGCCTCTACGGGCTCTTACAAAGGTTAATGATAAATGTATATGCAAGTGGGCAGCTTAGAATGACAGTAAAGGACAATAATTAGTTTAAGCAATAACTTATTTCTATTACCACGTATCAATGAGAGTTTTCTAATCTCTGGTACAGGAGGACACCAGACAATAAGCTTATTTAGAAACTTTTTCACACTTAACCTCTTCAGATACACGATGCCCTCCAGAACAGCTCCCTTTCTGCAAGCACATCATGAAAACATTTATTCTGGTGTCATCATGTAAGGAACAACTTAGGAAATATCCAGGCAGCTTAAGAACATCCATCCAATATATTTTGCCATGTAGCTACAACAGACTGGCCTTTTAGGAACTCAGGAAGAAAAAACATCCTTTGCTTTCTCTCTACTGCATAGAAGGGTCTAGTCAAACAGCTAATAAGGATTCTGCCAATCACTTTTTTCTTTTAAGCTCATCAAAAGCAAAGCATTACCCAGAGAATTCAGTACTGCTGCCTGCTCAGGGTGTCACCAGAAATGGTTAGGAGAGACCTCAGAATTTTGTTTAAGCAGATCCTTAACTAACCAGGGTCCTCTCCTTGCTGCTCCCCTCGATCACATGTTTGTAAGGCATCTAACAAAGCAGAAGAGTGTTTTCTGGGATCTTTTTATAATCCTGGAGTGCAAACTTTGCTCACAAATGATTTAAAGTTCCAAGTTGTCACAGATCCCCAAGAAGTGACTGCTGAGCTCTGGAAGGACAGCAGTACTGCAGGCTTCCCCCTCAGCTGCATGTGCCAGCAAACAGTACGCGTGAAACCTGCCTGGAACTTTGAGATACACCCAGTTTAAAGCTTTGATCTTCCTCCTTTGCCCTGCAAAGACAGTGATTTTACTTTATTTTTAAGCAAACTTTTTTTTTTTGAGGCTGTTTCTCTGCAGAACAAAGGTGTCTCAAAAAAACTTGTGGGTTTTTTTTAATAAGAAATTAGGAATTCATCTCTTTTGAGAACAGATTTTTGGAGAGATCAAGATATTTACAGCCTCTTAAAAAATACTGCATAGCTCAGTCTCCCTTCAGTAAGGGGCTTTCCAAATACATTCTTCAAAGTTAATTTTGCACCATCACTTACAACCTCATCTTTCTGAAAAGGTTCTTTTAGTATCTTTCAAGTAGACGTTTTCATTAGCTTCTAGTACCCAGAAAGTATCTATTTCTTGATCAGTTCTGCTCAATTTGTCAGACCAAACTCCCTGCTTTGTTCTTTCCAGCTCATCTCCCAGCTTCTCTTGCCCTTTAGAGCCATACTTTAGCAGCTTTGGTGCTTCCATCCTGAGCAGACAAGGCACCAGCATTCCAAAATGCTGAAGATACACCTCTCATTTCTGCTGAATCTCCTACAAATACTTCCAGAGTTGTGTTTCTAAGCTGAACACACCAGTTAAGATTTGTTTTTCCCACCTTTACTTAACCTCACATAAAACCTAATTTATTTGCACTTGGGAAGCACCCTTAAGACAAGTGGAACAAGTACAAAGGTCAACAAGGAGACTGGCTGCAGCCCCAAGAGCTTTCACAGGAAGCCACTGGCATAATAAAGGAATGGAAGAAGTCACTTTTAAAAGACCTATCTTAATCCCAAAAGGTGTTACAAAAACTTTTGTCACTGATGGTTTTTGGGCCTACACCACCTAAGAATACATTGGGGTTTAGCTGCTCAAAAGCTCTTTCACCTACTTGAGTTGAACCCGATCCAACACACATTTTGTACTGAACGTGCCCAGAACGTTACCTTAATGGTGAGGTGCTACCAGCCCCTTCACTATTGACCCCAACTAAACTGAAAATGGGAGGTCACCTTGTACCTCAGCAGGCAGCACGGCCACTCTGAGCACTGCTTATGTGTGTCATGCTCAGGATGGGGCAGTTTGATTTTAAAATTAGGCTGGAAAAAGAAAATTCAACCTGGAACAACGCTGCAAGTTTCCTCACGCCATACACAAGCTAAACTGGAAAAGCAAATGCTGTTTCCTCCCCCCTCTGAAACTCTGAGAGCATGACAAAAGTAACAAAGGAAACATTAATTTGGGGGCTTTATTTAATTTTTCTTTTCTTTTTTTTTCCTTTTTTTTTTAAGATGCTACATAGTCAAACAGGATTGGTCTTTTACGGCATAGGACTAATTTACTACTAATATTTTTTTTTTCCCCTAGATATACTTATTTACATACAAAAACAGTTTCCTGACCACTGTTTCTCCAATGCTCAGATGATCAAAACTCCCAACAATTGTGTAGTGCCCAAAACACCAGGAGGCAGAAGAATCTTGCATCACTACAGCAGCAGATTTTTTTAGTTCTAGTCACTGGCTTTAAACAGGTGCCTTTTCATACCATAGAGTATTAGTCAATTTTGTGACAAGAAGGAAACATGAGATGAAATACATTAAATAAGTTAAATATGCATTAAACATCTCTGAATAACATTTCAATTCAACTAAATGAACCAACAGCAATGTAGCTTGGTCCCTTGATGAGAACAAGGCATTGACCTTTATTCCAAACGAGCGTCATACCAGTCAATATATGCCTCTTAATGATGCCTAGCACATTCAGCATTGCCACATACAAGTCTTTTCAGCTTCTCACTATTCATTTAAGTGCCAAGAAATTGGTAACTTGCACAGAGTTGAAGACACTGACAGAAACTGTTAAATTTATGAGCAGAATGGTGGATTAACGTTATTTTACAGAAGTTATCAACACCTCCTGCCTAACCCAGCTCCAAACATCCAATAGGGCCAGCTCCAGCAGTGGAGGAATAAGGTTTTTTTTCTATTTTTTCCTTTTTTTTTTTTCCTTTTTTTTTTTTAAAAAGAGGTAATCCAGCAACATGTACCAGGGTCTAAGAATGTTTAAAATGACATACACAATATTCCATTGTAGTGTTATGATATGATTTTCTCTCCCCTCCCCTTCATCACTGAAGCATATTCCCTTTCATTCGTTCACTCCTTGTACATTTTGAACTTTCTAGATTATGTTACATAGTATTTGTGCAGGGGTAATTTAAAGGCAAGACCTGTGAGATGTCATACATTAATTTTTCTTTTTTTAAACATTGTTATGAATAAATTTAATCCAATGATATGGCAGAACCATCAAACCAATTTACAATTTCCAGCATGCTGCCTCTACAAGGCTATTTTTCCTATAATTACACCAAAGACAAAGAACAAAACCACCAAAGCAAGTAGTCTGGAGCTGAGCCCTTCGTCCTTGACAGCAGCTGCAGAAGCAGATATTGGGTTGTTTGTCTGGGGTGCCTTCCTCATCCGCAGTCCATCTTCTTCCTAAAGGAAAATAGCTTGATTATTTCTACTGAAAAAAAGAAAAGAAGCTTTAAATACTCACCCTCAGCATATTTATTTTAGGTGGGCATAATAAAATACATGAATGCTAATCTACAGCTAATTTAGAGCTCTATTTCCTAGATAATCCTGGAAAGGATAGTGAGTTAGGAAAGGAATCCTGTACCTGCTTGATGAGCAGAGCAAAACCCTCATGCCCTTGGAAGTTCTCTCCTGCTGACTAAGGTAACAGGGTAGCAATAAGGAAGCCTGCAAAAAAACCTGACCAAAGTCTGGAGACAGCTCCAGATCTTCAAAAACAACGATGGAGGGAATGGCATGAAGATGCTTTTCTTGCTCTGTAAGCAAACGTAGTGCTGTTGGGCAAAATGCTTTTCAATATAACTAAGATCAGTTGTGAAAAATGCACAACTTTGAGGCAATTATACCATCATTCCCCTAGTTAGATGTCACAAGCAAATTTTACCAACATTTCAAGGGAAATCTATTTCCCCCATCATATTAAAACTGACATTTTGACATGGAGCTAATGGCAATAATTAGGAGATTTTCTTGGTATGAGTTTGACAGCTCTCTTGATTTAAAGATGTATGAGACAACAGATGAAACAACATCCTAATATTATCATTTCATGTGGAGATGATGTTCCCTACATCTTGATCTAAACTGTTATGTGCTGCGTGCCAGCACACTCCATTCCACACACCCAGAGGGGATGGTAAGGTGAGCTTTTTGTGACCTCACCTGGATGCAGCTGAAGCAACAGTGCTAGGCATATAATACTGTAAAAAATGTAAGACACTGAGGCAAATGCCTCCAGTCTATGTTTAAAAAAACCCACTCAAAATGGTAATAGAAGTTACTGCAGCCTTAAAAACTGTCACATAAGTGAAATTCAAAAGGTTCAGTGTATGGCTGTGCTCCTAACTTTTCAATTTAAAGGGGCACCTAATGTTCTGGAGGAAAACTTTTTAAAAAAAGTATCATGGAATCACAGAATCACAGAATGCTTTGGTTGGAAGGGACCTCAAAGATCATCTGATCCCAACCCCCTGCCATGGGCAGGGACACCCTCTCTAGACCCTCTCTTTGCCCAAAGCTCCATCCAACCTGGCCTGCAACGCTCCCAGGGATGGGGCTTCCACAGCCTGTCTGGGCACCCAGGGCTTCACCACCCTCAGCGTAAATAATTTCTTCCCACTGTCTAACCTAACCCTGCCCTCGTTCAGCTTGGAGCCATCACCCCCTATCTTGTCCCTGCACTCCCTGGTGACCAGCCCCTCTCCTACTTTCCCGTAGGACCCCTTTAAGTACTGGTAGGCTGTAATTAGGTCCTGCAGCCTGCTCTTCTCCAGACTGAGCAAGCCCAACTCTCACAGCCTGACTTCATAGGAGAGGTGCTCTAGCCCCTTGATCATCTTTGTGACCCTTATTTTTTTGTAACAGTCACAAGTGACCTGATACCTCACTACTGCTCTAAGTCTGGATGGGGACAACTGACTTTTGTAAGCAATGAAGTGTTCTTTACCTATACAGTAATTTTACTGCTAGCACCAACACATTTTCATAGTAAATATTTTAAGTTCCTTTTGACAGTGACTGCAGCCCGATGCAGACAGCACCTGGTGGCAGGCAGCAATTTAACATTGTTTTCAATGTTTTACAGATGTTTCTAACACTGCACAAAGGAAACAAACAGCTCACTGCTTTAAGACATGACTGTAAGACATCAGCTCAATTCTAAGGATCTCCTGAGAGTGTTTATTCAAGACTGACTTGCAAAAAAAGGAAAATCAAATCATATAGTGCTGATACTACTGTGAGATGCTGGCAAAATAAGAACACAAGAAGTTAAAAGTTGTGTCTCAGCTGTATACATATGTTATTTCAAAGTACAAAAGAAAACTGGCTTAGAAATGTTTAAATAATTTCTTCATGCATCAGCCATCCAAGCAGCAGCAGAGCTGACAGAACAGAGTTCCTTCCACTGGGCTTCACCAGTCACAAATTCCCAGTTTTCACTGGTGCTGTTATCTATGCAACTAGACATTTACAGCAATGAAACCACTGAAAAGTGTTTTTCACAGCAGAGTGATACAGGCTTCTCCATCACTTGATTTCACAGCAATATGCTGGGTATGACAGAAAGCATATTTCCTATTGATCTAACTAGTCATTTCAACTCCCTATTACAGGTGCAAAACTAAACCACTCGGTATTTGCCCAATGCCACCCTCGAGTTCCCACCAGTTTGAGAACACTGGGCCAAATCCAACACTGAGTGCTTAATTCAGACTGAGAAAATCAGGTGGGGAAAAACAAGAGGGGATTCATTACTTTGGGTTGCTATCCAACCAGTTTCTCTGACTGCACAACTTCTGTGCTCCTTTCAAAGGAAACTTGGATTTCAACACTTATTCCCAGTTTATAGAGAGAAACTGAAATTATCTTTTAATTTGCAGACAACATTAAAACACTATGCCAAGGTCAGGAAAGCAAACCTTTGAGCTGGAAGCTTGTTTTTCAGGAAAATGATAAATCTGGAAAAAAACTCCAATGCATCTTTACCTTAAACTGTTTATTCTCCTCCCGTAACCTCTGAACTTCTACTTGAAGCCTCTTATAGTCTTCCATTACTTTCTTAACTTCAGTGTCATCCAAAGAAGAACTTATTGATTTAGACATTACAGAGGAATCTGTCTTTGTTGCAGTTGTGGATACAATTTTATTTATTTCTATGTCATGCTGTTAAAAAAGGACAGAGTGATTTTTGGTTAGTTATTCACACCACACACCTGATATTCAGGAGGAGAGTCAGGTAAAATTGTCTCTGCACACCTGAAACGTGCCTGCATCAAAAGAAATAAATAACATTTTTCTTTACTTCCCCTTTCTGAAACCTTTACTTCCCCTTTCTGTTTCACAGAAAACACCAGATCAGCAGCACTAAGTGCAAGCAGAATGACCTTGACTTTTCAGTCCCTGCATATATAGAAAAGGAAAGACCCTTAAGTTTTGTTTTTCTCTAATGAATTTTAGGCATTAGAGAAAAAATAGGACTAAACAGAATAGTTGTTACATCTCAGTTAATTCAGGGTGGGGTTTTTTCCTCCCTGCCTCTCATTACATCTCTAAACTAGAAACACAAAGTACGCTGGTCTAGACCAAAAGCACCTACCTTTAGAGCCAGAACAGCAGACAAATTAAGACTATGATAGTGACATTGTACTGATACATAACTGTAATTATAAGCTGTCAGGGCAGGGTAGAACAATCGTACATTCAGTACCTGCATACTAGGAAACATTTTCCTGTTCATTCAATCCATTATCAGTTCTACATTTGATGCTACACATTTCCATTAGAAATCAATGTGTTCACTACCCTAACACAAAAGTTCCTACATTACAGCTGCTACATCATCCCTAACTGCATTCTTGTCTTCCTTACTCACCTTCCACCAATTTACTTGCTAAAATCAGTGTTGTACCAAGGAAGTAAAGGGGAGTGTCAGACAGGCAAATTTATATCACTGTTACAACTGCATCAGCATAAACTCTGGGTTTTATGAACATAAATCAGCACCTTACAGGGTTTTTTTAAATATTATTTATCCTGTGATCTTTCACCAAATGAAAAAAAGATCAACTCAAAGACTTCTCTGTGCTCGTGTTGCACTGACACTGTTCCAATTAGCTGCTAGTTACATTAAGCATCACTAAGATTTTCAATAGTTTATATTGTTTTCAAAGTGTGATGCCATCCAGGCAGTGAAACAGAGGGTTCTGCCTTTTGTTTATATAGCTGTCTGTATAAACATGCCATTTTACTTTATTTACTGTGGTAGTAAGTTAAAACAGTCAATATGCATCTGAAAAATACTCACAGGCTTATCATTTTCCGCTGGTAGCTCAAACACACACCTAAGTTTCGAATCCATGAGCTCTTCAGGTTTTGCTTCTTTCCACTGGAATAATTTAACATTAATTGTGTTAGTATAATAAGGCAGATGGACACCACGGTGTATTATGTCAGCAAATCACACCATCTCACTCAGGAAAAACTCTACAGGTGTTTATCACATTAAACACATACATGATGAAAAATGAAACCAAGTATGTAATGAGTCATATCCTAAAAACCAACCAGATCTATGAAGGAAATGATTCTAAATAGCCTGAAACGCCCACAGCTAATTTATGCAAGAAGTGGGAATTGTGTACAAGTAATTAGCATAGACAGGGGGAGCTATGGTCCTGATTAACAAAAAAGGGGGGGAGAAAAAAAGAAAAACAAAAGGGAGGGGCACATTCAAAGGAAGGGAAAGGTAACAAAACCCCAGATCAGTAACAGTGGTAGTTTCAAAGTCTTTGTTTAGTGGAGTTCCTTTTCAAGCTTTTCAAATTTCACATTAGGTTTTCTTCCCCACTGGTATGAACTACAGGACTGTTCTTCCCCCTCATTTTCCACCTCCTTGTTTTTCAGCATTAATGCCTAAACAGTAACGGATGTGCTGCATATAGAAAGTGACAGCTTCACTTCATCCTTCTCTCCCCTTCAACTATGGAGTCTTCTTCCATAAAACAAGTCTCCTTCCAAAATGTTTAATATGGTCTAACAGTTAGACATCTTTGCTCACTATCAGCTTAACCCTGCACTGAAAATACTGGTTCCTTAGTAGTGACATACAGCAAGAAGCGGCCACATTTATGTCCTGGAGTTCTCACACGCTTCTCTTTACTCTGACCTTACTTCTGGTAGCACGGTACCACTCAGCACATCTGAAGTAGGCGTCAAATTATGGCTAACCTCTGAAGAAGTATTTGACTGATCCTAAATAGCCCTTCTGTGGCTGAAGTCAGAACTCTATTTTGAGCTTGCTGGCTGCCTGTGAAGTGCTGAAAGCTTTATAGTACTCCAGTAATTTGTCTCACCTGTTTATCAAGAATAGGAAGAGATTTGGAGAGTGGTAACAAAACTGAGAACTGATCAAGTGTTATAGGAAAAGAAGGCATAGGTCTGGAGAGCTCTGGAAAACTGAAAGGGCCACCTAGGTCCTAAAAAATATCCTCTGCTAGCAGAATAACATTTTTCATAGTATAAAGTAACTCATAAAAATTAAAGAGTTAGAAAGAAAGGCAGACTGGCTTATCTCTCAAGCGATGCAGACATTTTATTACTGTTATTACTATTGCTTTCTCCCACTGGATCTTATTTTGAGGTCATTACAAATGTAGTTCCATAAATCTCTTTCAGAAGCAAAATTCTTAACCCCACAGAGGGCTGCAGCTTTAAAGGACTGTTCAGAAGGAGATGCATATTGTAGAGACTGCTTAAAAAGCCATGATAAAAAATATACAAACCTCAGCGTATGTAATATGCCAACACACAAATACACACACACACTTCAGAGAAATGCCCATTTATTTTTTCCTGTTTTATATTGTGCCCTCAATAACTACTGAGGATTCTCCTAAGCTAACAAAAGCTAAACCAGAGAAAGGTTCCTTATTCCTTCTTGCAGTAGCAAACCTTATGTTATAGGAAAGCCACTAGTTGACATAACGGTTTGTTCCTTTCCCAGTTGTCATAAGATAACCTAAAAACTTATTTCTAGGTCTTCTGTCCTTCAAGCACCTACATGCTTCTCTTGCTCTCATTTGTAAACCCACAGGACAAGATCTGTGAGGGCCTTTCACAACAGACATGGGTAGGGATAAAGAAAAATGCAGTATTTGTAAAGCATCCTCCTGGTTCCTGCCAGGAAAAGGAGCTGCTCAAAGGAAGGCTCAACACAGTGTAACAGTGTAGAGGCATAAAATACAAAAGATCCATGAACTATATATTCATCGAATATATGCATCAAATATATTCTACATATTCTTAGAATATATAGTTCAATTTGGCCTAAAATGATACATTGAAAAAATATTGCAAATACTTTATATTTATTTCATGGCTTGGTATTCCACTACTGACAGGAGTGCCCCAAAGAAGCCACCACAGATACCAACTGCAGCTTTCAGTGCAAGACTCCTGGGAATTGAAATAAAGAGAAACCACCTTGCCATGCACAGAGATGGAAATCAGGCAAGGCTTTCAAGGCTCATTCCAGTGTGGTTTGACAACAGATCTTAAGCAATGCAATAAAAGGTCTTATATAAAATTATACAATCAGAAAGAAATCCATTTTAATTTATTTCAATACTTACTACTGCTTCCATATCTGAAGTATCAGCTGGAGCAAACATCGACTGAACCATAAACTTGTG
The DNA here is from genome assembly GCA_013400835.1 of Zapornia atra. NCBI lineage: Eukaryota > Metazoa > Chordata > Aves > Gruiformes > Rallidae > Zapornia > Zapornia atra. The sequence goes on from VZTU01012186.1 coordinate 163,349, forward strand.
TTTACTTTTCTCATTAGGGTCATAGTCAAAAGGCTGTAGCATCACTGCAAGAAAACCCCAAACACATCACATTAACATTGCTCTGATGCAGAGTCACACACTGGTACAGTTACCAGATTTGAGAAATACAAATATTAAAATGCTTTCAAGTTGCACATCAGTTTGACCCAAAGCAGCAGCTGAGATCAAGAACCTCACTTTATAATAAAATTCTAAAGAAGGCGTGAGAAAACTGACTGTGTCAGCCTGTCTACATTTTTCTCCAGGAATTTTGGAAATGCTGATCACTATACAATATTCCATAGCCAGCTATGGCAAGATGGTAATAGTGTTTTATAGTAAATAGGGTCATTTGCATCTCTTCTGGGATAGAGGGAAAAATTCTGAAAGAAAGCATCTTTATTTTTCTTCCTCCACCCTCGGGGCAGAAGTAACAAGCTGAATTCTGTGATTAGCTGTACACACATGGTACTGCTGATGGCTCTGGAGAAAGGCTGCAGGGGCAAAGTCAAACATTGTAACCCGCAAGGTTCCAGTCTCAGGATGGAAATTTCCCCAACAAAGTTGAAGGCTCATGGTGTCTGTTTTATCCCCTACAAGTATTTCTCCTCCAAAAGTAACGTGCTGAAAGTTTGTTGCCAATTTACAGCTGGAAGTTCATGGTTAAATGCTGTATAAACATCACCTCTGAAAGGTATACAAGAAATGCATTTCCACTCAAAAAATCACAGACATTCCAGAACTTTCTTCTGCAGAAAACCACCATGTTCAGGGGGCAGAGAGAAATAAACAGAAGGTCTGGGGGATGTGGGGATATTTTAAATTTTATTTAATGTTAGGATTTTCCATGTCTTCTCAAAAAGAGTAAAGAGCTAACCTGCTAAAACAACTTTCAAGGGGAGAGTTTTGTGTTTCACTTACAGGGACTATTCTTTAAACACAGTGGTCACTTGGAACCCC
>VZTU01012186.1:164318-186734 GCA_013400835.1 Zapornia atra
TGGCTATTCAGCTACCATGACATTAATGAACACAGGACTGGCTTCGCCATGACACAGTCTGTATGTGAAAATAAGCAAAGCTGTTTACATGAACATGGTAGCAGATACTGCAAAAAGCTACCACCCCCCCAAATTTAAAATGAAGTTTGCATATACTGCAATTACTGCTAACATAAAGATGGTGTAAGGTTTAAAAATTCACATTTTATGACCCATGAGGCTACTTCAGTCCCTCAATCCAATCACTATGAAGAAGAATTAGGATTACTTTCAAGTTCTAGTGCTATTAACATTACGTGCCCAAATTCATACGCACTAATTGCAGGGGTACGTGTATGAAAGTGAGATCTAAAAATCCCATGTGCTGCAAACACACACAAGCAGAACCATTCACCCCTTTAATGGGCAGAATGTTATGGTTGTGCCACGTTTATTATGCACACAATCTGTGGCTATCAACAACCACACACCTTTTAAAGCCAGAAGAAAGATGGCAAGTTCTCTCAGATGAGGTGCTTCAAAAATTAGTCTATACTTTTCACTCACCTTGCAGTAATTAAATACCAGTCCAAAATAACTGTTTGCAAATTAACAAGCTGCTTTTAGAGCCATGTTTTCCATAAGACAGCGACTGCATTGTGAGAGCACAGGTATTTCAGCGGTCCACAATAAATCACTGAAGAGTACCAGTGAGTTCCAGAGTACCCCTGTGGTACACACCTCACTTATTTCAAGCCTACATAATGCGTAAGATCCAACTGGACAGTGAAAACTCTCCACTGTTCATGGAGCTTCTCCAGATCTGCAGGTTTTTCAGCTTGCTTTGCTGAGTGCAGCTATAAGCTCATTTGAAAATCATTTCCCAAGTGACAGTGCTGAAGCCATTCTTGAACGATGAAGGATTGCTGCTCTGAATTCCATTCACTGAATCATAAGAGCAAGCAGCTAGAGAGGGCTTGACAGTACAAATGTTGTTAGCACTTGTATTTTTAGATCAATACATGAAAGCCACATTGACACAAATTATTCAGCAAATGTCTTGTAAGCCAGATGGGAAGCTCAAAAATACGTACTTTGTTCAAGAGGAAAGCAAACCATTTCAGCATTTATTGCCATACTATTAAGGGTTTCTGTGAAAGATCGGTTCCATGTAACTACCCTAATTGCTGGAGAATCTGCTACAGTAAATGTGGCTGCTTTGTTTTGATTGGAAATTCCATACCTTGTGTGAGAGCTATGTGAAAAGCCTATGTTCCTACAAAATGCCTTATCATATCAGTCATCTCATCTGGTCAAAAGTTTCTGACCTGCTTTCTTCTGAGCCCAGAGTTCTGAGAAACAAGTGATTAATGTGAGTTTCAAGTTCAGTAGCACCAGCATCCATTAGGTACAAGATTGGTATTTCAACCACTTTCTAAACTGATCAGCCCACAGCTAAAGCACCAGAGATACTCTCCCACTGACAAAAAAACTGCAAAGTCATTCAGAGATCAATGAAATGAGTAATGCAATTTGTATCTCCTAGTCCACTCGCCTCTCTCAAAATTCAAACACCAAGGACTGACCCTATTTACATCCTGTTCTGAAGTGTTTCCAAAGAAATAGATACCAGGTTTCACACTCACTCCTGCAAAACCCCCATGTTTTACTCAAGGCTGCCTGTAGAAAGTGAAGGAGAGGCAGGGACCACCTAATACACTCTTTCCTTTTCCTAGAATAGTTTGCTAGCTAAGCTATTAATTATGTCAGAAGCATCATACTCTCCTGGTTTTGCTACAGAAAACCTGCTTGGAAGGAGGTAAAACCTTACCCTTAATGCCTGGGTATGACCTACCACACCCTCCCAAGAGGGGAAGACAGCAACCTTCCTCTAGTTTCCAGCTAAATTTATTAATGACCTGTTTACTTGGTCCTGGACCAACACTCCCCTAATGCTTAAATATCAAAGGAGAGGAAGAGTCATTTACTTCTGGTGCACTCCAAGACATCAGTCACAGAACTCTTGGCCTTCTGGTAAACTAAGCAAGCCAGACTCGGCAGGTCCTCTGGGCCAGGCTCCCCATTCACTCTCTGCACCTGCTCTGGCTCGAGCTCCTCTCCATGAGCTACTCTAATTATACACCCAGGAAATCTCTCTGGTGCCTTGCACAACAGCATTTATACCCTCTTATCTCCTCCATTAGCCAACCTGCTTGCACATACTACATTTGTCTTGATTCACAGCCACATGATGTCATCTTGGTCACCCTATCCTGCCCCCTTCATTTAAAAGCTTGTGGTAATAGCAGGAGTATTTTATCCTACATGTATGTGATTTTGCAGCTTTTCTGATGAAACTCAGCTGATTCCTCTTACTGGAGCCTTCAAGGACACCCAGTTCTGCTGCACATCTTCAGCCTCCCAACTTTGCATCATCATCACAGTTGTTTGTGTACTCTTTTTGTGCCAGAACTGTTATAAAAGCATTAAACAAGATTAGTAACAAGAATCATTCTCAAGAAATGCCACTAGTAACTTCCTGCTATTACACTTCCATCCTCCATATCAGTGTTCACTCTTTAAGTAGCCCCATGAATCTATTTTTCTCTTCTAGCTTCATTGATAATTTTCCCAAATGGCACTGCATTAAATTCTTTATTGTCTGGATAGATCAAATCTTCCACATCTCTGTCACCTTCACATCAAATATCCCAAGCAGCTACAGGGACAAGCCTCAAGATTGCTGTGCAATTTGATCAGCTCTGCCAGAGGTGAGGAAAGGACACTGGCATCTATAGAAACATGCAGGACCCCACTGCACCACTTCACATTCAGTCCATGTTTACATAGTTCTTACTGTAAATATTTCAGTAACACTAAAAAACAGCGCACGGTTGGGAGTCTTAGTGAAAGGGGCAGACCCACTGTGCAGTGGCTGCAGAAGCACGCTCTGGGGGGCAATGCAAACTGCCTTTTCAAAGTCAGGGAAGTTTACAGAAGACTAAAAATCCCCCTCCTTGGATATTTGACAGCATCCTAAGGATAACGTCAGCTTCTCCCCGTTTTCAGGAAGTGTGTTCAGACTGCTCTCTTCAGCGGGACACAGATGGTACCACCCATCCTTCCGCTCTCCCCCCAACACACACCTATCTGCAGGCTCATCAGCATCTCCTTGTATTTTTTCCCTGTTCCCTGGTAATCTGTTCATTCCTTCCGTTAAGACTCCAAGCTCTTAGAAGCCAGAGAATCAGGTATCTTTGTTGAAATAAGATGCGTTAAAGAAAACGGAGTGTGTGTAAATAACCCCTTTTCAAAGTCCTTCAGCCCAAACGCAACAGAATCAGCTGACAGCACACACATACGCTTCCCAAGTTACATAAAGCTGGGCTGTTAAAATTACATGCCATTGCATAACAGGTGAAAGCACGGCTACAAACCTGCCATCGCAGACAGCAGCACAGGCTAACAGGGCCTTAAATGCAGATATTTAGGCATAGGCCACCAGTATTTGACACTCTACTAGAACAAAGCAAGCTTTACTTTCCTAGCATTTTATATGTTTTAAATGAGTCATCATACTAGTATGGAATAAAGTAGAATCGTGTTCTGACTGCTGACGTTATCTTAGGGCAGAACATCTTCTCGTACAACAAAACAGTACAGACAGCTTCAGAGGAGTTTAAAGGCATCCAGTTACTACAGCCCAAGAAAGGTAAGGCTGCCCCAAACTCAGCCTCTGCCAGTAAAATGATGAGAATCTAATAAATTGTTCTAAAACTTTACGCCACTGCTCCTGGGCCCCATTTCTGGGGGAGACAAGGTGCAGTACCAAGGCAGTGCTACCAAGAGACTGTGTTAAAGTCGGTTGGCAATTTTCAAGAGGACAGATTGCATATAGTAAATACAACCCAATTTGCTGAAGTGTCTGGAAGTTATTAGGGATTTAGCTATATTCTAGTAATTCCTCATCACTAGTATTTTCACTAGGTTTGGAGGAATTCAAGTCCCATTTTTATGCCCTGCGCAAGATGAATTACATGGCTGAAAAATAACTGAATCAGTGGCCAAGAAAGAAATTCTATTTATTTTTTACTTCCTTAACTCCAAAGATTAGCCCTTGGTTCTTAAGCAACTCTAATGCAAAGCAAAGCTCAAACACATCTCCCTTCTTTCTGTGAATTCAAAACTAGTCCTGTTCTGCAAATTAAAGCCTCTGTTCAAAAGATCCCTTCTGCTCATCAGAACCAAAGACACTGCCATCTTCAGGTCCAAAATCAGGTCCCACACATGGTTTAAAGGAGCTTCCATGACAGCAATATATATAGCTCTATGAAAGAGAAATTCAGCCACAACACATGATGACACCTTCAATTTTGAATGTCTTAAGGAATTAAGAATTAACATTTATAACCCCAGAATTCTGTAACACATGTACATATAAGGTTACCTTAATATATTTTCTTAAGAACAATGAATGTGTGCATTTTAAAATATAATGTTAATGCAAGGACTGGCAACTTAGCAATAATAACTAATAATCCTAAATTATGATCAGCATGAAAACGTACAACACAAACACGAGCTTGTGATGAAACAGGCCATAGCCATTTGCAAACCTGAATCGTAAATCACTATGAATAAAGCTATCATAAAAGGAAAAAATGTCAAAGCCACATAAGAAAGAGCAAAGCACAGCTTAGTGTTAGCACAGCAGTCTCTCATAATGGGATACTTGAAGTCAAGTCTTGGACTAGATCCATGTTATATCTGGTATGCTGCTGGGAAGAGTCAGGCTGGAGAAGCACGTAGGGCATAAGCATGCTGGTAGCATAACAAAGAGGGTTCGTACAACAGTGCCTACACTAGGTTCTGTATGAGGTAGAGGGAAGGGTCACTGTAAGCAGAAGTTGAAGGAAATGTTCAAAATTGAGATCCAGATGACATTTTTTAAAAGCATGGATTGTGCCAGCAAAAGAAGAGGGCTTTTGATTTTGAAGGTTCATCTGTGAGATGAAAAGGATCCACATCTTTATAGCATGAAGATAATTTGTAGCTAGAAACCATGCTAATTTTCATTATCGCTTCATTGATTTCTATGCATTTAATATGCTTGCCTGCAGCAAGTCGGGAAGACAGACAGTTTTACTTGGGAATTGTCCGAGTTTTGGAAATCTCAATTTCTCTCCAGAGAGTGTTTTCATTTACATATTAGTCATTCCGCAGCTTACTGGATACGTGCTACCCTTCTGCAGTGCTCTGCCTGCCCCACCTGTGGCTACCACACTGCACCCACCGGTTATCTCCTCACCCTGACACCCCCCAGACATTAACTGCAACCATACACACGCTCAACCTGACACAACAGGAATCCCAAAGACAACAGGCCAATGGGTGTGCAAATGTAGGTGTGCACAAGGCGACTTACATGATTAGGTTCTCTTAATGTACCAGTGCAAAGTATTTTTGAGATCAATTTTTACTTTGTTGAAGCAAGGTCTATAAGGGTGAGGTGTTGAAACACTTTACATTTTATTAAGTAAAAAGATGGAGTCTTGATTTTTACATTTTGATTTTTCTTCCCCAGTAAAAAGGAGTAATTTTAGCTCCCCAAATTTTTTACTCCAGGCTAAAAAAAGTTAGTTAAGAGACCTAATAACAAAATGTATAACCTATCAGTATTTTTAAAAATTATGCCAGTATTAAAATTTATTTCAAATAGTAAAACGAATTAGCGTGTTTATAGATATAATTTTCCTAACCAAAAAGTCAAGCTTCATTTAGGCAGTATGCCACTACTACATGCTCTGACAGAATTTTTAATAAAAACAGGGATTGGAGAAGTCATTGAGAAAATACATTGCTTTCAAGTATGTATCATCAGCAAGTTAATAATATACAGACATTCTGTTTATGGGAAATACTCAGCTCTTTATGCTTTCAAAGTAAGTCACTCCTTTGCCTTTCCATTACCAAACTTAGGCAAGTCAAGAGCTACTGACTCATTAGAGAAAATCATTAACTTTTCCTATGGAACAGCAAAGATTTAGTCACTTGACATTTATAACACCAAAGCATATTGCATCTGCAAGGAACACAAAATAAGCATGGTTTGAAAGTAAATGTTTTCATTATTGGTTATATTAGGCAGTTTGGGAACAGCCTAGATGAGTCTAAACTGGTGTGTGGCTGCAGTCCACCCAGTTTTATTCTTCCCTTGACATGCCTGTCCAAGCACTCGTTTGGCCTGGTGGTGAGCTGGTTCAGGAAATCAAGCTGGCAAAAAACTAACTGTACAAAAATAATCCCACAGGGAGGGCAGGGCTGATTCGGACAGGCTGGCTTAGACTGTTATTGAACTATATAAATCATTGATGTATTTCCACTCAGCTCCCTCCTGCCCCAAAACAAGATGTAAACCCAAACCTATTACTGCTAGACTGGGAAGAATAGAAGATCTATTATGAAATGGCTGCTTCTCCATGAAACCACAACCTCTTGCTTTTACAAATATTAAACAAAATACTTGCAGATTGCAAAGCATTCCAAAAAAGCACTGATTAAAATAAGCTGTTTTCAATCACCAAAAAAACGCTTGGATGGCTTACCAGAAACATTAATTGATGTTCCTGCATCGATAATTCCACTGTTAGGCCTTACACAGTATCTACGTGGTGCTGTGGTCTTAACTTTGAAGCACACGTTTCTGTCTGTGGGATTGCCGAGTTTCAGGTTTGTAGTGACAACATCTGTGAAAGGACCTGAGGAGAAAAAAAGCAGACTTGAAATCACACAGAAAGTACTTCTCAAGCAGAGGCTAAGCAGGCTCTAAATCTCTGTTCACAAATCTTGTAAAGTAATTAGATGTTCAATTTCCATCTGTGGCACGTAGAGGTAATCATGCACACAATGCTGAGGATGCAGTGGGGCTGGGAGCATTCTGACCTGCAGTGTGCTCCAACATGCACAGGGCGACAGCTGAAGCTGATCATTAAGAGCAAAATAAAAAGGGGGAAATCAGTTACACGTGGTGCCAAGACAACAGCATGGCATTCGTGTGGTGCCAAGTTCTCTGCTGCGTCACACTCACTCCATTCTCACTACTGAATCCCAGTAAACCCAGGCTTACAAGGATGCCAGTGCTACAGATGACAGCTAGAGGAGTAGGGTACCATACATTAACTACAAAGAGAATACATAATAATTTTATTTTTCTTTTAATAATTCCCTTGAATACTAGAAATTATAAACCAGATGAAATCTTCACAAAATAGCTTACCTCACCCAACACAGGAAATAACCATGTGGAAATAGTAAATTTTTGGATGCTGAGTAAAGTTTTCCATATTAGCAAAGCCGGAATCAAACCATTGTTAAGTTCTACACCACTGAGTGCAGGCACCCGAATTTCTCACAGGCAGTGGCCCAGTTGAAACTGCCCAAACACCTCTGCTTAGAGGAAAGGCTAGCTACTGATTTGCTGTAAGACACTGATAAATCAGGTAGCAGTACTTGCTCAGATGGTAAAGAAGGAAAATTAAAAGAAATACAACTGCACTTCAATCAACTGTCTTCTGCAAAAAAGTAATTCATTTGATGCCTGAATAAAATACCTTCACCTATCCTCAGGAGTAAAAGCAAAATGATAAAAAAAAACAATTAAAAAAAACCCAAACAACAACCCTTTCTTTGCAGAACCAACAGCCCTAAAATTTAAAAAGGGTGAATGATGGTGACAACAATAAAAATACTAGCAGACAACCTTCCCCCATCCTCCTCCCGCAGCACATCTGGCTTAAAATAAATTTGTAGAAAAGGAAGCAAACCAATTATTTGTCTCTTAAGATGACATTTAATACAGCTGTAAAAGTATTACAGTCCTGCAACCTTTATCTGTGACCCAATCTGTTTTAAGTAATTAGAAGGGGAGAAAAAAAAATATCCCAGAATAATCACACACACACACACACACACACACACACACAGAAAGCCCAAGCAGGCACAAATGCAGCCCCATTTCTGCCTGCATGCTGAATAAGCCAGCTTTGCATTTACAATGCAAACTCATAGCAAAAAAAATGAAGCAATAAAATGTTCAGATCCCATGACAAAGACTTCACTAAACCTGCGCTGGGTGAAACCCTGAGATCTGAAAGACGATGAAACACAGCTGTCAAGCTTCCTCTCTGTCCTGCTCACTGAAAGAGGCTGTAAACCTAACAGAAAATAACTGGGCAGACATCGTCGAGTCGGTAAAGAAGTTAAACAAGCCAAGCTATCAGAAAAATCCAGCAAATACTTTGGCCTCTCAAGACAGTAGCAAATCTTCAAGACTGCTCCAACCAGGAGTAAGTCTAACATTTCAGAAGAAATTACTTGATGCTTAAGAATTAAGGATGTGCCTCTACTAAAACCAGCTTGAGCTATCCCAGCACAGAGGGATCTCCTCTGTACAAAGCCCTACACACGCAGCCACATCCTCCATATCGCTTCCCTCATCCACATACCAGGATAGATTTCCTGTGGGAAATAACCATGTTTTTACTTGGCTTATCCATGAATGCATGCAGGATTTGTGCTCCCCAGCACGGAGCTGCTGTTTGCAATAGTAATACAACAACAAAATAATTTCCAAATGGAGTTACTTATTGTTAACATAGATCACACCAAAATATTTGGCAGCAAAACCTTTCAGCAGACCAAATTAATTTCTTCTCTCCTGCCTGACATTTCCTCTTCTGTCCACTAAACTTTAAACAGTTCCTTTAAATACATTTTCCCCAAATTGCAGGTTTTACACATCAGCCAACAAAACTATACTAGAAGGCTTATGTCTGCTCCCAGCAAGCTTGCATGCAGGCATACTCCTTATGGCACTGCTGTTAAAATGCTGTAGGGAAGCAAAATAGAGCAGACAAATCCAGGATTAAAGTGCCAATACAGGAGTTCTGAGGTGTGTAAAGAAAGAAATAGACAACCAAGTATTACTTGGGGATAAGTAGGGCATGGCAGTGAAATATTATCAGCCTGGCTGGCCTGCCTTTTAAGAGCAAGGCACACGGACTGCCGACTCAGGCTGAAATGAAACCTTGCTAGCCTCTGTTAGATTACTATAGCCTAGGGTAGGCATTTTAGAGGGAGGCTGGGGTATGTGGGGGATCTGACCCCAAAATAAACACAAGCTAATTCTGTACTGGAGATGCACCTTTGCTTTCCAATGCCTGGATTTCTGCACTGCAGGTAAAGTTGGCTTTAACATCTACCCTGGAGCTTCATTCTTCGGTGCAAGGCATCAGGACTTCTGGAACCATACCCACAGATACAGCAAGATAAAACGCTCTACTATTCTTTCCAAAGCCTTTGTCCACTGCAAGTGGAGGACTATTTATACAAGTAGATGCAACACTTAAATAATGCCTCTGCCTGAAGGCAGCCTATAAGCATAACTAGAGGTAGTCAGATTGGGGCATCCGGATGGTACCTGGGTTAAAAGCAACAAGTTGCCTCTGCAGTGAAGGCTGACTCTCACCCTGTGCCTAAACAGAAGCCACACTCTTAAAATAACCTTAATTTTCAAAAAATGATGTATTAGTATTTCTAGGCAAGTGAAACTTCTATTAAAACAGGGTGCTTTCCAAATGACAATTCACACTTCTAAAAATAAAAAAAACCAAGACAAAAAACCAAGCAAGCACTACTTTTCTCTGGTGTTTTTAAAGATCATGAGAAAAATGCTTCTAGTATCATCCCAAGGACAAAGTTATAGGAAACATGGGGCCTGTCCATGCATCGTCTGACACAGGGTTGTCATGGGAGCAAGTTGTCTAGAAAGAAGAATGTAATAAATTGAATTTGGTGGTGAAGATTTTGAATACTCCACATGGGCTCAATGATTTTTTTCCTGCCAGTTAGAATAAAGTCAACTTGTGTTAATGCAAACTGGGCATCTAGCGACATGCAAACTACTACTAAAAGAAAAGGGAGCACCATCTCGCATACTCATGCAACAACGAGCAGTAAGAGGTTATCCATGGTTTCTCATGTGATCACTTCTCCACAGGGTTAGTTTCTAACTACAGCTGTGGCTTTTCACCCAGGAGCTACGCATACAACCCTTCCCATCTGAAGATCACAGCATTATCTCTGAATTTTCTATGCTCCATTTCCTATTCAAACACCAGTGCTATATCAATCTTTCCTAACAGTGCCATTCTGCAGTGTACTGCAGTATAATATCCCAGATCATTTTAGTACTAATACAAAAGCCTGGGAATTGGGTCAAAAGACCATGATGTCAACTCTATTTAAATTTTAAATAACACTTACTGTCATAAAAATTGCCCACAGTTGTACCAGCAAACATAGGCTGATAGCACAGTAAGTTTCTTGCCACTCACTGCTCACAGCAACCACATTACACACCTCCATCATTAGTGCATCTTAATACAATTATTCCCACCTTAATGAAGATTCCACGCATTAGGATGGCAGACAAACAATCCTTGTACACACATCCTTTCAGTGCAGGAACACTGCTGCAGCACTGTTTAGCGTGTGAGAGAAGTCAGTACAACCATCAGCAGAGGTAAAGCTGTCATGGCATGGGCTTGGGCAGGAACATTCAAACCTAACAGGCACAATCCTCTGCAGATTTGTACATGCAAATATGAGTACGTCTTTATAATTAGCTACACCCATTAGTTGGGCTAATTAGGGTTGCTTTATTCCCACACCAGTCTGTGTCACTGCTGAAACAGGAAGTGGTCTGACCTCTCATCCCCACCAACTGCTTGTGGTAGCTGAGCAGGGTACATCTGCTTGCACTGAAAACTGAGTCTGGGACCTGCTTGGGCTGAAAATTAATCCACTTACAAGACAGGGAGTGAGGGAAGGGGCAGTGGTGGATGAAAAAGGGAAAATTAGTTTTCAGGCATATCAAGCAGCACTCCAACACTGGCATCAGGGAAATGGTAACTTTCTGTGCAAAAATGCAAGGCGCAAAGACACAAGGCAACCAAATTCTGCCAAATTAAGGCAACATTGTGTCATATTTAGTAGGTTAAAGCTAGCACATCTAGGCATACGTGCTGCAGTCACACCTGTAGTGTTATCACATTTGCTGAAAATAATTAAGGCACATGCCTAATTTTTTTATGCCTGAATCTAATGCAAATTCTCATCTGTTTAAAGCCAGGCATCCCTTAATAAAATGTAGTGAGCTGGAGCTTTTCAGAGCAAAAGCACTGCAGGAACACTTGATCCAATCACAGTCACGTCAAACTGCCAATCACTGATCAACATGACAAAGAAGAAATTCTCATCAAGCTGCCTGTGTTGTTTCTGGAATATTTTAGATGCCCTTTCATCATCTTTCCTTAAACAACTTTTGCCACTCCAGCTCAGCACCACAGACATGTATCCAAACCCAAGGTAACTGGAAGCAGGCAGAACTACAAGCAGAGCTTCTAGCGAGACAACCCCTCTGGTGCCTCCTTCGTGGAAAGCAGCAGAATGAAACAACAGGATGGGAAGGACGTATTTCACCATGGCTTAAGCCCATCGATGTGTCAGATGAAAGTCATTAATCACCTGACATATTAATCAGCCATCAAAAGGTTACCAAGGAATCTTTATAAGGGAGATGGTGCAAAGCAGCAGAGAGGAAGCTGGAGTTGTTTTGTGGCTATTCAAGAGCCCAAACCCTACACGCTGATGTGCCCTGACTAGCAGATGCATACATGGAGCTACACTTCATCCAGTGAGGAGCTACATTGACCCTGCAAGTAAAGTACAAGTGAAGAGCAGGGGGGCTGAATGAGATACTCGAGGCTCCCCTTTCATCACCACAGCATGAAGTGCCTCCCCACCAGCTTAGATTGGTCAGCCCTCAAACTGGGGATGCACCTCATCCTCCTCTAGGATATACAAACCTACTGCAGAGTCCTAAGAGTGAGTGTTATGAGAACCACCACTGAACATTTCAGCCTTCAGTCATTTCTCTGTTCCTTTACTATGCCTCTGACAGTATCAAGTCATTTCACTTTATTCCCACAGTTTCCTCCATGTTATTTCCGGGGGTGTCTATCAGCAAGAGACAGACAAATATAAAAACACCAACGATGAGCAAGAGGGCTCAATAACAGGTGTAGAACTTCACTTACTGTACACTGCTTTTTAAAGTTATAGATAAATTGATGACCTTTGAAGATAAACACTGAAATGAAAAAAGCTGAAATGTCAAGCAAGACGTGTCAAGCTATCAGCCAGGTGCCTGCGCATCAAGAACACCCAAGATTCAATCAAACTCTCCCACCATCTTGTCTTCAGACAAATCACTTAAGGGCTTGATGTTCTCCTATTAAGAGCCCTAAGAGTTGACAGCAACTCAAAAACAGAATCAGGTTTGGACCCTTACAGTTTTCCTCTCTGTGAATTCAGGAGAATACTTATCTAATTACAGAGAATCTTGTGAAGATTAGTGTTAAAATGTACTGTATGCCAAGTTTTAATCACCATCATCATCTGGCTCTGGAGAAATTCATAATTAAGTGAGCATCCACAACTTTTGTTATCAAAGAAGTCGAAGAATGAGAAATAAGCACAGCCTGTGTTGCATAAACATCTGATATCACAAGTAACTCACTGACAGGGCCCAACAACCCCAAACTTGGTAATTATTTTTAAAGAAAAACTTAGGCCTCTCTTAATCCTTGTGTAAACCACTCATTAACCTTTCAATCTCATCTAAGAGTTGAAACAGAAGTAGCTAGAAACCCCCCTAGTATCAATTTCCTTACTCTTACCACAACTATCCTCACCCAGAAAGAGCCCTTGAAGCAAAGCAACAGGAGGGAAGTGGTCATTTCCACTTCTGCTGTGTCAAGCAGTAGGAGCCTTGATGAAAAACCTATCACAAAAATAGAATGCCATCCAAATCAGTCCTGTGCAATAGCTGACGCAGCAGAGTAATGCTGTGTTTTGGGGGTTTTAAAAAATATGTATCAATAAAAAAACATAAACGTGGAAAACTGGAGAACCAACAAAATTACACAATCCAGATGTCAAAGTTGGAACAAGACTGACAGAAAATTATGCCATTTGGATGAATTAATCAGTGTCCTTCTCTGGCCTATATTGGCACAAACTATTTTTGCCAGAGCATGCCTCATGCTTAATAGGAAAAAATATTGAGAAAAAAACAAATCAGAGACTGAAGACTATTTCCAGGGTATCTATTAGTATGTAATTTTTGTCACCTCTTATTCCTCAGAGGATCATTAACAGTTTGACTTCACAGTTGTAAGAACTGTGAGGCCACACATCAGCTTGCCAAGAGAAATGGCAGAATATGCCCTTCAAACAAATTTGGTACTAATTTGGTTTTTCCAATTGATGTCTTCAGAGTTTTACTATACCCAAGCATTATTTAGAGCAGTTTTCAGCAGCAAATTGCACAACATGAAATAATTTCTCTACATCCTAAACTTAAAGCTGTTTTCTGCATGCAACTGCACAAACAAGTGATGGATAGCAGAGCTGGCTAGCTTTTAGAGCTGTATCTCTGTTTCAACCAGGCTTTCATATCGTTTCAGAGCTGAATGCCAAACATATCGCATTACTTTGTCCACTCCACTCACAAATATCACATGTACCAACTCTCTCCAGGTATAAAAACAACTCGGGAACAGCGACATACTCTCTTTTGATAGTGGAACAGTAGCTGTATATTGTTCAATAAGTGTGACACCTACTTATCTGACATGGCCAGAAGCCTCTCCATGGGGCCGCTGGGTGGACACTGGAAGGATAATGACACAAAGCATGGACCCCAGGGACAAGTGGGGATGCAGAGAGTGGCACGATCACGGCCCGGTGTGCAAGCTTCACTGTGTACACCACTGCTAAAGACTGAAGTGGATATGAATATTCTCCTTGGTGATTTTAATCATCTTGGTGATTTTGATCGCACTGTGATTTTAATCACCATCCCAAACTACACTTTTTCTTGTACTTCTTGAGAAGTAATTCGTCCTGGATCAATTTCATCACTAATTTCCATTTCAGATGCACACTGAAATGATAGGGAAGGAGCAGCTTACCCGTTTTTATTTTATGCTTGTATATATTCTTCATACAGAGAAATTTGATGTGTAACTTAAATAGCAACTGAGCAAATATTTTAAGTGCAAAACTATGCATAAATTGCAAATGCCAGAAGAAACAAGCAAAATTAGATTTTGGGATGGACAAGCAGCTGCTTTTCTAGTAAGTTAAAATTAAACAGACAGTAGGAAATTATTACAGCTACCAATATTCTGAATTTAGCAAAATACATTTGTGGGGAGACACCTGAAAACCACCCTACTAACTGTGCTTTCAGAATCAAAGGGAAAAACCCACCTGAAGGCTTACACTGTGGCATGCAACAAGATACAAACATGAAGCTGTGTTCTCCAAACCTAAACTCCTGTGAGCATTACCCTCACCGTGGTATGACACCGGTAAAAGAAAGAAGTCATACTGCTGTTACACCTTTGCTGCTCTAGTCCAGTAAAACTGTGGGAAGGCCAGGAGAAGAGACATTGCAAACCGGAGGAAATTTTGCGCACAAATGTTTTGAGAAGATGGAAAATATGTTGTTAATTCACATATCACAAGAAACAGCAGTTGCAAATATAAACAGGCAACAGTGGCAGTGCAAACACCAAGTGCATACTGGAGGGCTGGACTCCTGCTTGCAATAAACCTCAGAAGCAC
This sequence comes from Zapornia atra, assembly GCA_013400835.1. Classification (NCBI taxonomy): domain Eukaryota; kingdom Metazoa; phylum Chordata; class Aves; order Gruiformes; family Rallidae; genus Zapornia; species Zapornia atra. Next base: position 179,052 of record VZTU01012186.1, read on the forward strand.
CAGTAAGGACAAAGCAAGTAGTTAGATGAAAAGAGTTGCCACAGGAAAACCAAAAAAGTAAGGACAGAAAACCTGCAAAGAATTACATAGTCATTTGACACATCTTTTACAAGCACAACTAACTTTAATTAGGTCTTCAAAATTGTTTGCAAAAACCTAAGATTAGGCTCCATGCTGAGCCCCACACCTACACGATTTCATAATTTGCACAGTAAGTAACTGGATCACCAGGCAAACCTCCCCCTTCTCTATTTTTTCCACCCCTCATGGAAACCAACCAAGAAAACAGGATTAAATTTAGAATGATAAAAATCTCTAATCCATAGCACCATGTTATCAGGGACTTCGTTTACAGCTCAGAGAACTAAAGTAGTTTGGTAAAGAGATTATTTTCATAAAGTATTTATAATAATGTGGGATAAAGTACTGCAGGCAGCAGCAGTACCCAATTTGTACAAATGTTTTTGAGGCCAGAAGAATTACAGTTGAAGTAAGCAATTTTCAGAACAGCTATAATGCAGGAAGGATAGACTCAGTCAACTCAGTCTGGATTGTCTTGCTAGTGTAAACACTCAATCACTTCAATCCAGGAGCATTTTAATCCTGCACTGAATTAAACATGGAAACGGCGATTTGTGTTGCATACATTTTCAATGACAGCAAGATCGTGACAGCTGTTCCAGACTGATGCCACAAATCCCTCTTTATGAAAGGTTGCCTAGCAGGCCAAGTTTTAAATTCAACAACATCCCAGACATATCAGAAAATATCCTGTATGCCTCTGCAGACACCTCAGTCTACAAAGCAGCTATGAAAGGATTTATATATTCAACAAATATTGGGTCAAACGCCAGAGGAAAAGATTTGGCAGGCATCTGGCCCCTCGTTTAGATAAACTGGTACTTCAATATTCATATATGTATGTAAAATAGGCTTCCTTTCTGCCTCTGGCCATCACAGGGGAAGGTAAGGAAAGGAGGCTTCAACATTACTTGTGGCAGAACCGTCACACCGGTGTCACAGTCCCTAAAGAGATGTCTAAACTGGGAAAGAATTCCTGACCTAACCAGATCCTCACTTAAATCAGTCGGGATTTCCTTGGAGTAAAAAAACAACCAAACAAACCAACCCCATCCAACAAGAGCTTGCAGGAGTAGTGATAATGCTAAATATCACATTCCCTACAAAGATGAAATTGGCCTGAACAGCTGTTACCACAAACAAAACTGTGGCACCCATCATCAATAAAGCTTTCAAAGCCAACCAACTACACTGACAAAGAAAGTGAAAAGGCTGTTACTGTACCAACTATGCAGTGCATTCAGTAGTTATTAGTTGTTCCCTGCAGGGAGCAAACATAAGAGCAATATGGTAACAAGATAGTAGAAAATGAGTGTGACTGCAAGATGTGGGCAGAATTAGCAAGGGTCATTTGATTCCTGCATTGTCTCCAGCTAGGCAGAACGCTATGTTTAGAGGCACTCAAAGAAAGAAACAAGACAAACCCTTGGTTGCCTAGTTTTCTACAAAAATTGCATTAAAACATATGTAGAAGTTGCTCATTTGATCCAAAACTCACTGGATGCAATCAATACCTTCCAGAACTGGGCACATACAACAAATTAAGCTTCTTTTAGAATTGAGTACTTGTTCATAGATGTAAGCTGACCTGAGCTCATAAAGTTGGATCATTCACTATGGTGATGATGCTTTTTTTCCAGCTGAGTTTCAAAACAGATCTGAGAGTCTATTTAAAGGTTTGTACTCTAATTTTTACAGTACTAATTCTGAATTAGAGAGCAATTAAACAAAATTCAGCCTTGTATTCAAAGGTAACTAGCCTCTTTAAAAAGAAGTAAAGCACTGCATAACTACTGATAAGTTTTTAATTTGTAAAACCTGTGAAGTGAGGAAAAAAGATGCAGTAATTTAATTTACAATGTGAAGAAACCATGAGAAACTCCTGTGCAAATTTCTACTTCACATTCCCTTTTCATGGATGATAAGACATCACACATGGCATGCAGGGTACCAGCTGGTAAATATAATTTACTGCTAAGCATCTGCGTGAACCTGCACCCGCTGCGATACATTACCTGTGCCTTTGTCTCAACACGATAGCCAGGCTCCTGGGACTTCAGACACCCTCCCCTTACCTCAAATTATATTGAAAATACATACGTAAACATATCAGATCTATTTTCTGAAGTGAGGAATAGACTCACTGATCCTTATGGGGTCCCTTCCAACTCAGTATATTCTGTGATTCTATGGAATCAGACTGGCAGCCCACCACCCTGATGAGCTTTAAATAACAAACTTCACAGATCTTTTCATGTAGCACAACACTGGTTCCATAGCTCCAAGTGAACTGAAAATTTGTGCACAAACATGAGATTCCCAAAGAATGGGAAAGTGTGAGTTTGCAATAAAAGCAAACAGTTAAAACACAAAGTCCCTCAAGATTGAGAGAACTAACTGTGAGTTAACAGTTGCTCTTGTTGATTTTATCACTGCACTAGGATTTTCCTCGAAACAGTAACCCTTTGATTCCACTGACTCATTACTTCAACTGCAATTTTAAAAATCTATGCAGTACAAAATTATTCAAAAGCCCTTAAACCATCACTCAGATTGGCCAAACCCTTCAGGCAGTGTGAGATTTTTTCAAAATAGTCTTGGAAAACCAAGATTGTATATTTTAGATTGGATGTTAGGAAAAACTTCTTCCCAGAGAGGGCTGTTAGGCATTGGAACAGGCTACCCAGGGAAACAGTGAAGTCTCCATCCCTGAGGGGTATTTAAAAGATGGCTGGATGTGGTGCTGAGGGACATGGTTTAGTGATGGTTAGCAGGTTAAGCTGTTGGTTGGACTTGATGATCTAAAGGGTCCCTTCCAACCAAGACAATTCTGTGACCTAAATACATAAAATTTGTAGGAAAATGCAACTAAACTTCCTCAAGTGCTTCACACGTGTCAAATAATTGTTATTTGGCTAACAATCCTATTAAAAGTTTCAAATTCCTGTTAGCCCCCACACATACAATTCCTCCCCCCCTTTCTCAGTGGAGCTACTAGAGTCACATTCCTGGTGTATGGGACACCAGCAGATTAGGGAAGCTCAACAGAAGCCCTATCTTCAACCTTTCACAAAACCAGATGTGTCATGAAGACACAGACAATACATCACTATCTTGCTTTTATCTCCAGTTCTTTTCCTCCAAACACTGCTCTTTAAAAGTGAAGACTCCATTCAAAGTGTTAATTATAAAACTAATGGTGCACATGAAATAGAATAATTCAGTCAGCAAGTCTGTACAACTAACGAACGATTAATAGTTAGAATTAGCTATTGATTCAAGCTAAGTTGCAAGAATAGCAAGCATAACACGAACTGCAAATATTTAAGTGTCACCAGAATAAGACTAATTTTGTTTGATAGCTGGGCTACATACTTAGATTTGTTTAGATTTTGGAAGCCAGCCTATTATTTAAATACTATGTCCTCGTTTTAAGTGTGTAACTTGATAATCAAATTCAAATATGTTGAGAGATGTGAAGGTTTAATGCAGTTAACGAGGATTTTACTAGGAATCAGGCTAGAGAAAGGGAAACACGGACCAGTATGTTTTCCAGCAAAAAAGCAGATAGCCATTGACACAGCAGCCTTCAAAGAGTGAAGAAATCCTAGTACTGACTGCCATTATGCTGCAAATACCAGGAGGGCTCGAGCCGCTTAAAGAAAACAGCCTGTACATTCTCAACTGAAAGGATGCATATTAAGTGTACTGAACAGACAACTTCTCACAACACTGTCAGTATTTTACATTCTTAAACACAGCCCATTCCAGCGGCAGCAACTTGAAATCCCCCTTTATCCAAGACAGCGAGCAGGGTGAAATCCCTCCCAGTACCTTCAGTGTAGAACTGCTTGTCATCACAGTCAGATTGTGACAAGGACAGGGGTGTAATTACAGAGTTTAGTCCCCATGTCCGACCAAGTGCCTAACCTTTCTTCTGCAACTTGACAACTGCAGGTTCAGTAAAGACTAATTTTATGTCCCAAACTGTACTGAACTGCTGGTGGAAGAGCCTTAGCCTGGTATCTGATTAGAACTGGACACTGGTGTGTGATACAGGAGGTTTTGCACACCTACACTGCCAAGCACAGAGCTGAGCATGGTTTACACAGAGTTACCTGCAGGAGCACAAACTGTCTCCTTTAGGAGCGGCAGCTGCCTAACCATGGCAATGCAGGTTACACAAGCAGCACAGGACTGTGGCTAAATAAATACTAAATGCTCCACTTGCCACAGGTATACGGTTGGACTGAGCACTGAGGCCACACCTTTCGACTGCAGAGCTGATGTACCCCGGGGGATGCATGTGAAACAACATGGCCAGGCCTCAGGCAAGGTCTGAATCAGTGCCATAAGGACAGGAGAGCATCAGCTGCTCTGGTTTAGTGCTAGGGAGCACAGTTACACAGCGGCACTGCATACGTGCAGGTGCAAAATCACATACTGGGAACAGGAAAGAGCATTTCCAGTTGGCAGCAATTTGCAGAGTTTTGGGAGGAATTAATCCTCTTTTTGGCAGTACTGCGATTTGCCACTTGGGGAGCACGGAAACAGAGTGCTGAGTCATAAGTCCAGCCTAACCTGTAGCAAACCTCTAAAACGCTGCTGAAACGTACCCCAGCCTATGCCAGCTCCTGTGTCCCCTTACTGAACACCACTCCTGATACTCTGCACCTGCCAGGAACGCAGCAGCATTCCAACACCTACAGACCCGGGCAAGTTCTAAAATGAGTTATATTCTAACAAAATGTTACTTGCCGACATGAAGCAAGCGATCTTTATTCCAGATGGGCACATGATGCTGCAATGCCGGCCCGGCCTGGCTGCATAGCCGTGCTGTGCAACGCAGCAGGAGGCCGTTCCCTATAGCACAAGGGCAGCACTGTCATCAAGAACCAGAGCAAAACACACCTAACACAGGGGCCAGAACTACATATCCTTGTCCAAGTCCTAAAGTCAGAGCCCTGAATATTGTAATCTAATCTTTGGCAAAGAGTTGGATGTTATCTCCCAGATTAAAAATTGGGGGGAAAAAACCAAAAGGAAACATAAATGGAAATGTCACGTGTAACAGCAATGGTCTGAGCAATAAACCTTTACTTGTGTGTTTCCTCACCTAGGCAGCAAGTCCACACCAACCAAGAAGCAGAGAAAGTCAGCAAGACAGTAAAGCTCCTATTTCACATGGCAGCAAAGACTGGAGCAAGGCACTGGGCACCTCCTGCCACATCTCGGTGGGCAGAGGAGAGCGTCCTGCCTCCCACGGTTCACAGCTGCATGTCAGCACAGCACATGCCGATGCTATTTTGGAGCACGTGTGTTATGGTGTAGGAGATGCGAGGCGGGGAGGAAAGACAACCCCATCTCATGTTCACATGCTGTGAAAAAAAAAATTGTAGCATGAAAAAAATCCTTTGATATTATTGCAAACAAGTCACAAATGCAGCATTTTGAAGCAGAGAGCCAAAGGAATTTAGAAGACTCACTGCAAACCAAGGGGCTGCAAAAGGTTCTTTAAAAAGATCTTTGATCCTTGACAAAGTGCTGGCTACAGATGGCTGCAACCCCATAGTGACTGGCACGCCTTATAGAAGAAATCCTTGATTCACTGTCTTACTCCCTGCATCTTTATGCAAACAAGATTTCTCTCCTTCCAGAGAGAAGCACTTTAACAGCATCAGAGGTAACTATTTTCTGCTTTTTCTACTTGGATGCATCTTGACCAAGACCTTTATCCATTTCCAGCGTTTGTGAAACTTGGTTTACAGTCCTACTTCACTGACACTACTGTCCTACATTAAGGGCCAGACCTTTCAGCACACACCAGTGTGGAAGCACAACCATATGGGTTAGCAGCACCACTGACCTCTGTCAGTCTGTATCTACTTGTCCAGTGCAAAACAACGCACTGGAAACAAATGCAACTGTTCACAAAGGTGAGGAAATCATTATTGCCATATTACCAGGCAATATGCCATCACAAAACCAGTAGGACAAGAAATGCTTAGAGCAGAATTCACTTCATGAATACTTGAAACTGGCCTTTCCTGAATGAAGGACAGCGGTCAGCACTGCTTGTGAGAAAGGACTCTAAGACAATTTATTGCCAAGGCATAGGAATGCTATCCACAGCATTAAGTCTGACTGAACATTAATATTTAAGCATACTTTTAAACTAAGCCACTTAACAGTGGCAGTTAGTCAAGTAACATTTTCTGTTTTAGGGAATATACGTTGCTGGCTAAAGATCTAGCAACCAAAATCTATATGGCTAGTTGATTTAAGTTCAACGATTACTGATCGTTGAGCCTGGAGCCTCAACCGCAAGACAGGCAGCCTGACAAATTACCCTTTATTTCACCAAAAAACAGAGCTTGGCTGGGTCTATACCTACCTGTGATGAAGTTTAAAAAAGGAAAAAAAAACCCCAAAAAAAACCCAAACAACCCAAACCCAGAATCATAAGTATGTCTCATTAGCAAACCAGTGCCAATTAAAGCCCTACTTTTTGCCCACCCGAGTTTGGGTTTTCCTGCTCACTGAAAGCAGTATTATTTAGAACAAGAGCTGATTTTTATCTAATCGTTCTTAACATAAAGAATGTTACAACAATAGTTTCCTTTTTAAGCATGTTTGATACCGCTGCCATACCAACATGCAAATACTTCAGCTTACAACAAAGATACATTCATTCCACCCAGCCTTTAATTACCACGCTTTTTATAAGCTCACTTTGTATTACTTCTAATATATTTACTAATAAAAACAGGTGAAGACTTCTTCTACATTTGAAAACGTACGTGGAAGTTTTTTAAAAGAATACTATTTTTACCAAAATGAACAACCTTAAAAGAAAAAAGAAAAAAAAAGCTTATTTGCCAGGAATTCAAATAAAGCTATTAGGCACCTCTGACTCCGGTAGCATAAATAAACTTGCTGAATGCTTATTTGTAATCCCAGAATATTGTATTACAGTAGCGCTATCCATCAGGCTACAAGGCAGGAATCTCAACACTAGTGAAAATTCAAACCCATTCAAGGTTTTTATGTAAAGAAAGGACGGATTTTCACGCAGGCAGAGTATTCACGACTGATGCCTCTAAAAGGCTTGTCAGATTACAATAATAATAATAGGAAAAGGGCCCGAAGGCTGCCCAGCACCTGGCCCAGGCCCTGTGCTTTCTGCCAGAGCCGGCCCGAGCCCCACGCCCACGCTTCGGGTTTCCTGACAGCTCGGGGAAGACTCGCCTCCCCCCGCCTCAGGGCCGGGGTCTCGGAGCCTTCGAGCGCATGGCTCGACGTCAGCTGAAAAAACATCCCCTTGTCCTGCCGCCGCAGCTACGCGGAGGCCGAGGGCTCCTCCCGCCGCCTCGGACAGTCATTTCCCTCTGCCGGGCGGTCCCGCGGGGCTCAGCCGCTGCCCCCGGCCCCCGTCCCCCGTTGCCCACGCCCGCAGGGCGCGACGGCCCCTCCGCCGCGGCGGAGGAAGGTCAGGCTGGGGGAGAAACCGGCTGTTCCGGGGCGCGCTGCCCTGCTGCCGGCCGAAGAAAGGCGGCGGCCGCGACCCCTCGCCCGGCCGCGCTCTCCCCTCAGGCCGCCCTC
>VZTU01012191.1:0-16811 GCA_013400835.1 Zapornia atra
TCTGGCCTCTGCTTTAAGAATATTCTTTAGAGAAATCTGATCTTCTCATTCTGTGGAAATGAACTGTACCCGGGGGGGGGGGTTTCATTATGGGGGAGAGGTTTTCAATCTGAGCTCCCTAATTAGCAGAAATGGGTCTTTGTGGTGACATTTAGATGAAATTGCATACAAATTTCAAACTTCCTAACATTTTTATTTCACCATTACAGTTATAAGAAGTCCACGTTATACCTCCATATGTGGCATGTGAAACAAAACAGAATGTTGTACAGATTATCAGAGGCGCAACTCCATATGCACTAAAATGTCTTATTCCCAAATTTACCTTCCAGCTACCAGGAGGTAGAATTTCCAGAATTTTCTTGTCCTCTTCTGACCTGTTAAAAATCGCTCTCCGTCATCCTGAATCATCAATTTTGCAGACACCATGACTGTTTCATGACAACAGCTTTTAGTACACATTATTGTCACAGTAATAAATTTTGCATAAACAATTAATTCATTTATTATACATAGGCCGCAGTTTTCTGAGCACTATTTAGAGTAAGAGTTAAACCCAACCTCGTGATGTCTATGTTATGAACTCAGAATGCAAGTCCATTTACAAATAAATATTCCAGAAACATTTTACACATGGGGCCATGGCTATAAAAGCTTGACAAAACAAACAAGAGGAAAGGTTCTCTCTCCTACAATCACTTACTCAAACTCTACTCATTTCTTTTTCCTTCTTCATCAGTCTCTTATTCCATCACACACAGAAAAAAATGCAGGCCTTCTGGTGCTGACTTAACATGCTGTCACTCTTTTTTGGGAAGAAGTCTATTATCAAAAACCAAATAAATGTAAGATTCTTAAAATAAAACACATGGCTTCTTCTTGGCTTTCTTACCAGGGCATTCTCTAATGAATCTTCAATATATGCTTGCTTTTAAAGTCTGCTGACAGAAATATTTTGTAGTTAAACACATGCCTGGAAAATTCTTCATGCATCCCTAAACTTCAGTCAAATCCACATCTCAGGTTTCCTTTGAAATCTCAAGTTCTGTGAAAAGTTTGGGTACAACCGCAATTTCTAGATATTTATAAATAGGCAAACATACTTAAATACAGAGTAACTCACTGCCATCCTCGACTAGAAAGATGATTGACCTTAATTTTTCTCTTTATAAGGAACAGATTGAAAAAATAATTTTCAGGAAATTTCATGTGAAAACATAATGCATTGTAAACTGATTCCTGGGACAAGCCCTTCTTTTCCTATTGACTACAGTGAGAGTCTGGGGAAAGCAATCTCTTTTGGATATCCAGAGTTCAGACCACAGCCTTCAGTACAGGAAGGAGTACAGGGAAAGCAAGTACCTCAAGCTACAAAAGTGAATCTATTATGCCACAGAAGCCAGAACAAATGCACAAGAACGCACCTGCCTCTTTGACCCTGAATCTGAAGTCCTCCAAGAACCATCAGACCAATGTATAAATATGGTTTTGATCAGGATTCAGATGGAGATGGGCTGAGGATACTGAGGTTGAGTTTTTCTTCAGTAGAGAATGTATGTAACATAGGTGAATGTGGTTTACATGTACTCTTCTTGCCTGCAGCTCAGAGAACAGGCGTCTGTTACAGCCCTGTCAAAATGATGTTTGTTCAAGCAAGAGTAGCTTATTTTAGCTTTGAATATTTTCCAGTTCACTCCCCAGTGCATTAATCAAGATGGTGGCCATCACAGCTGCAGCATCTCCAATTTCAGCCCACAGCACTGACAACATGGATCCCTTTGCCAACTCGCTCAGGCCCCAAAATTTTCACTAAGGGAAGTGCAAACTGCCACTGCTTTTATCGTAACACATCTGTAAGCCTTCAGGCAGTTTCCCAGAAGCTGCATTGCAGCAGTGCCCTCTCATCAGCTTGCAGTACACATGGACGATGAGAAAGGATTGCGATTTTTTCATTGACATGCTGATCTCACAGTGCTGAGGAACCTGAAAAGGCACTCCCACCGCCCACTGCTGCTCTCACACTGCATATTTCTTCTGACCTGAAATTCCCACTTCCCATTCAACGCTGCTCGCTTTAAACAAATACAACACCCACCCACCAGCCTCTCCCAGATCTTGTGCTCTGCAGCCATAAGGCCACTTTCAGCATAAGGCGGCACAGAGAAAAGCTATCTGGGACTCTTTCCATCAGGCTGAATCTACCATGAGAAAGGTCATGATGTCATTGAGAACTATCACTGCCAATTAGCATTAAATAGCCAAACAGAAAATAAAGAATAATATCAGAAGGAGAAAGCCAGTAGTTGAGTAATCAGGTTTTCATTGCACTGATAAAGAATTAATAAGAATGAAGAAAAATAAGATCAATAGATCTGTGAGGCAGAAATTAAAGTGCCTTATCCAGGAAATTTTTACATTCCTTTGTCATGTGGGCAAAGCAGATGTTTGTAAAGGTCCCAACTGATGTCACTTCTCAAGTTTCTCAATCAATAACATCAAGTATCTTTAACTGGTTTCAAAACTCAAACCCAGTGACTTAGGTGGAATCCTACCCAGAAGGAAAAGACCACATTCAACAGCAGCATCTTTCAACCAAAGAAAAAAGCCATGCACAAAATCTCGGTGACTAAGCAACCCTACAGATATTCATTTTTCACCACTAGGCTTTAATAAATTCAGCTGTCTTCTTTTCTTGTGGGATCACTCTTTCTGGGGCAAGAGGGCCCTCAAAAATGTTTAATAAGAAGCCTTTGAGCTAGAAGAAATGTTCATTTTGCCCTTGGAGACCTGAAGTAGAGTTATTTCACAACAGAATACAAAGCAAGTGCACGAAAAACAAAGAACTCTTAGCTGTTAGAAGTCTTCACAGATATTTCTTACACAGATATTTAAAATTCATTGTGGGATTGTACCTTGAAAACATATTTTTCAAATCAAAAATGGAATTGTATATGTAGAACATTATCGGATACACAACCTTCAATTTTGAAGAAAAGGAAGAAAATGTCATCACAGCAAGTTAAAGTACCTACATGCAGGGATGGAGGGGAGCAGGAGAATATATGGGGTGTGCAGAAGATTGTAGGAAGGTTTCCTGAAGTCCACAAGTTAAAAAATGACACATTATCTTTCAATCAAATGCCAACTGTTGGCTGGAGCAGATCATGGAGAAAGTGCGTTCTCCAACCACAGTCACTTAGTGCAGCTTGGAGCAGATCAGGAAATAATAAAATACTGCATCTTCAGTGTTTGTTTCAGTTTTGAGGAAAGTGTTGACACCACTTGAACCTTACAGCAGGTCCATATTATTCTAATTAAACAGAAGACGTAGATCAGAATAAATGATTTATCAAAGTATATTGGGTTTGCATGGCAAGGCTTTGGTATTAGGGGGTCTACGGGTGTGGCTTCTGCAAAAAACTACTAGAAACTTCCTCCATGTCCAAAAGAGCCGAGTCCAGCCAGTTCCAAGATGGACCCATCACTGGACAACACTGAGCCCATCAGTGACACTGGTAGTGTCTCTGGGATAACAGATTTAAGAAGGGACAAAAAACCCACCAAGAGCAATTGCAGCTGGACTGAGGAGTGAGAAGATCTGAAACAGCCCTGAAGACGCCAGGGTCAGTGAAGAAGTAAGGGGAGAAGGAGGTCCAGGCACCAGAGCAGCAATTCCCCTGTAGTCCTGTAGAAGACCATGGTGAGGCAGGTTGTCCTACTGCAGCCCGTGGATTTCTATGGTGGGGCACCTGCAACCCATAGAGGACCCCACGCTGGAGCAGGTNGGTTTGCTGTCAGGACTTGTGACCCTCTGGGGAAGTCACACTGGAGCAGTCTGTTCCTGAAGGTCTGCAGGTCATGGAAGAGACCTATGCTGAAGTAGTTGATGAAGAACCACAGCCTGTGGGAAGGATTCACGCTGGAGAAAGTCATGGAGGACTGTCTCACATGGGAAGGGCTCTGTGCTAGAGCAGGGTCAGAGTGTGAGGAGTCCTGCCCCTGAGGAAGAAGGAGCTGCAGAGACAAACGGGATGAACTGACCACAGCCTCAGTTCCCATCCCCCTGTTGCGGGAAGGAGGTAAAGAAAAATGGTTATGTTAAGGTGGGAAGAAAGCGGGAGAGGGAGGTAGTTGAAAATTTGGATTTATTTCTCGTTACTGTGATTTTATTGGTAATAAATTAAATTTCCTAAGTTGAGTCTGTTTTGCCCATGACAGTAATGGGCGAGTGATCTCTCCCTGTCCTTATCTCAACCCAGAAGGCTTTCATTACATCTTCACTCCCCTGTCCAGCTGAGGAGGGCAGTGACAGAGCTGCTTTGGTGGGCATCTCAACTCCAGCCAGGGTCAAACCACCATATAAAGTGGCATAAAGCCTGTGACAAAGTCAGCATTAGACTTCCTGTAAGGTCTTGGTTCAATACATTTGCCATATCACACTTGTTAAAGAATTTGCTTCTTTCATTAGTTCACCTAGGTATGATTTCAACACCATACCTTTAAATCAAAGCTTATATTCTACACAGTCTTTCAGAAACAACATCCATAAACATACATTTCCAAAAAGTCACAATCATGGTGTGATTTGAAGCAGTAAGAAGAGTTTGCCCTCGAAAGGAAGTAAAATGCAGCTCACAGCACTTTGCTTTTTTTCTTTTTTTTTTTTTCTTTTTTTGTATAATTATATGTCTCAGTATATTTGTCATATGACCAAAGAGCAATTATAAAACAAAATTTTCATACCAGGATTTTGTCACCATCAAAGCACTTGTAAATGAATTGTGCTACCAGAAGATTCCACAAAAGAATTCCTGCTCTGTAATCAGGTTTTCTGCAAGCAGTGTCTAACAGTAATCCTTGGACATGAGGATTAAAAGGAAATTGAGGAAGTACACTTCACTCAGCCATCTCCAAATCAGAACCTCTTCATCTACAGGCCCTGTAAATAGGTATATGTATACCTATGTATACAGGTAAATGCCACACAGACATCCCCCTGAAGGAATTTCAGGAGCTCAGAAACTACCTTTGGCATCATAATTTTGCACAGCATTTTACCCAGAAACACGTGAAAATTATTCAAACGAAGACAATTTGCAATCTGCAAAGCTCTCAGCGCAAGGAAAACTCACAGGTTTGAACACAGTAGTGCCATCAACCCATGCAATCAGGTAACAGCACAGGAGCGTGCCCAGTGCAAGTTCCAGCACACCTCCAGACTTTCACCACCCTGGCTACTCTAGACAACAGAGTAGGGCGGAATAAAAGAAGCCCAAGGCCAGGGGGGTGTCCTGCATGGGTTATGGTGGCCACCCCATAGTTAGGCAGCCTTCATGGCTGCCAAGGGGTTTGAGCTGTCGGGGACACCTCCATGATACGGCAGGAGAGGGCAGGGAAAAAGCTAGGCCCAGTGCCAAAAGGGTCCCACCTGTTTCTGGTGAACGGCTGGACAAAGGCACAAGGGAGGAGAATGGCAGCCACATGCACTTTGGCAGTGACCAGCACACCCTGGGCCTTCCTGGTCACAAGGGGGCTGGAAGAACTCATCCCTCTCCTCTGGAGCACCAACAGCATCTGTTGGGATGTGCTCCTAATGCTCCTAGCACACACAGAAGCCATATGTTCTGTGGCTATTTTCAGAGCCCGGTGCTTGGAGTTGGTGATTGCTCATGCCATGTTTGTCAATGGCTCTATCTGTGGTTTTGATACTTCTCTCCCTCCAGAGCAAGGCTGCCTTCCCCATCTGTTGCTCAGAAGCACTGTGAAGCAGAAGGCTGGGGTTTTTCCCCTGCATATATTTAATTGAAAAATTGCGAGTAACCATCACATACAGGTATGCTGAGACTTAAGCCTTCATATGCATTTCTATAGCAACACACTGATTCTGCATTCAGCTGGGTGTGTAACGCAAAATAGACCAGCAAGTGTTATTCAATCATAATCAAACCAGAGCTAATGAGAATGGGTTTTTTCTTCCCAGATTCCCTGAGAGTATATTTACATGGCATACTTGGTGAAACTCAACCCTCCCACACTTCGAGCTCTCCTGCTCTAACCATCCATAACCTGCATGACTACAGTTCGTACAGGAACGAGCCCAGCTCGTGAGCCCTGTTTGAGTAGCAGGACATAACTGTTCAGGTTCAACCCACTATGGCATTCAGTTGCCTCAGCATGCTGCCTGAGCAGTATGGCATCTGCCCAGGCTGAGGTATAGGGCAACTTTCTGCAAGAGGCTTCCCTTTGGAACCAAATGCTTTTCCCATACAGCCCTTGATCTGTGCAACTATACAGGGTAATTTAAAATAAATAAACAGAGGAGGGAAGTCCATTTATATATTTGTGAGGACCTCCCCGTGGTTTCTATTTTATATTTTACAAAATTCCTCAGAATTTTTTCAAATTGCATTTCCTAAATTTTTGAGGTCAACATCAGGAGATACATGATTGCAAGTTTCTATGTGTCACATGAACTGCCCTGGAGCATTGTCACCCAGAACTCTGAGGGCTCTAGGCTACATTCATCAGAGGGATGCATCACTTCATTGCTAGGCACAGTGTCATCTAAGCATCCACCTGGTCAGTACTTTGGCAGAGGTGGAAAGGAAAAGAAACCTTTTCATTTCTATATTGAGACCAAATTTTAAAAAAACACAAAGCTTGAAGATTCACCTGGGCTCAAATCTGTCTCCCTGCAATTTGCAGTGGAAAATTGGAAGAAATACTCAGTCTGCAGCTGCAGAGTTATGAGTGGAGGGCATTGTTTTCTGTTTGCCAAAACCTGAACGCAATTCTAAGTCAATGACTGTGTAACATAGCCTACCTTTTCACCTCTAGAAAGAACTGAAAACTCCTTTCACACCCAGAAACAATCCATTTCATATGTGGAAATCAAAATGGATCTAATAATTTTCCCTTATGTTTATTCCCACGTTTTCTAATAAACATTTTAAATACCCACTGGCATATTTTTAGGGGGTTGCTCCTTGCTTTCATATTAGATGCTTGTTTTATCTTACTGGATTGTTAAATTACTAAATGTTGGACCAGCAGAAGCAACTACTTGCTGCAAATGGTCCCCTTAGCATCTGAGAGGGCAAAACAAGGATAGCACTCAGCTGAAGCAAACATGGCCATGCATTGCACTGTTTACCACCAGCAGAAGCTTTGACAAAAAAGTCATAAAGTCACACTGGGTCATATCGACATGGTTTTTGATCAGCATCCAAGTGCATGTACAGTCAGGACACAACACTTCAAGAATAGTGTGGCTCAACTGAAAAGAGGTCAGATGAACCCAAAAAAATGGTGACTGGAGATTCAAATGCATAAGGCAGATAAAATATTAAATGAATTGCGTTACTGTGGTTGAGAAAGGACTGAACAAGAGCTGAAAATAGTCTGCAGCTATACAGAGAATTTCAGCAGAGAAGGAAGGAATCTTTTTCAAGTCTTCCATAAGTAGGACATAAAATGAAGGATTCTTCTCAGAGGTTACAGCATTTTATATATCCTACTCTTAGCTAAGCAAGTTGCTTCTTTTACCTTACAGGGACCCCAGGCATTTAACTTTTGTCTCGTTCCTTCTAGTAGGTACATAAATAGGTGAAAGTTACAGCCTGCAAAGGTTGCTTTAAACCACTTAGCACTAATCCCTCAGAGACAACCTAAGTTGATTCTCAGCTTTACAAATGACGTTATAAACCAATAAATATTATGAAAAATTACAAATGTAAATGTTAGCTAGTTTATTTCAGGGACAAACAGTAATTAATATTTTTAAGTGGCTAGCAGATCAAGTTACTACTTTTCTTTTTTATGATATCTAACACAGCGCTTCCCTTTGTTGACAGTTCTGATTAAGAACAGTTGCCATATATGTATCATAGCCACAACTGCTGCAATTGAATCAAGAAAAATATCACAACAGAAGTCTCTAAAAGGGTCTTTTTTCCCCTAACAGTAAAAGCTCTTGCATTTTAAAGGTTAATGAGTAGTCAGAAAAACTCTTCTGACATGTAAAATAAAATACACATTTTTTAAAAGTTAATTATCTCTTATCATTTCAGAATCCAGATCAAAAAGGTTAACATTGCTAAATAGCTGAAAAGAAGATATAAAGAAGGGAGAGTGCAAGTAAATTGTGGACTAAGCTCATCATCGATAGATCTCATAGGGATTTCTAAAGCAGTTGTCCTTCCAAAAGATTTGCTTTACTAGGAAAAGCAAACCTTGTGTTACAAGTCTCAAATTCATTATGCACAAGCCAGCATGCCACTTGAGTGCTTGACTACAACAAGAAAACGATTGAAAATCCTTTATCAATTCAGGCATGTTCAAAGCCAGTGGTGTACTCTACAGACTGAGGAGTACCACCTCTAGCACTGGCACATGGAGCCTTCCCCATCCAGGCCATGGAGACCTCCTGCCTGCTCAGGCATGGTCTCCTCCCTGCCGTCTGTCAGCACTGAGCAAATACAAGGGGACTTGATACTCCTTAAGTAAGAACACTGCGAAACAGCATTCAAGCCTTAATTTATTCCAAACAAACTGTGTCAAGCTAACTTACACTGCATCATTGGTTTGTGTCAGCAGGTAGAGATAGATGTGACATACTTTAACTCCAGATAAGCTTTAACATTGACTTAAATGGTATTCTCAGCATCAAATTGAGAAGGGAGATGTGGTCAAGATACACTTACCAGAGAGGGTGGTCAGATGTGAAAAGTGAACTCAGAGTATTTGATTTGTGCTTCACTGTCAGACACGGAGGACACACCAGACCTGGCCCTGCAAAAAGCTGTCCTGAGTACAACACTATAGTCCCATCAGTTGTCTAGGGAAGGAAGTATACCGTGGAGAGATCTGTGGACAGCTCACAGCTTGAGGGCTTACAAGGACTGTGCAGAAAAGGAGTAGGATTCAAAATTATCTTGGTAAATTGGAGAAGTTCTCTGAAATCAGTAAGATTAAAGTGCATAGCAAAGTGGAAAGTAATACGTATCTAGAGGAAAATCACATGCATATACGTGCAAAACCAGGGAAGGCATCTGGAATGTATCACAGACTGAAGATGAGTGAACATGATAACAGCATGATAAAAAAAGCAAATCTTATTTTGCAATATTGTATGCAAGACACAGCAGCTGATATTCTGCTTAATTTAGTGCTGGCAAGGAATTAGCTGGAATATTTCATCTTGTTTCCAACACACAATTAGAGAAAGACAGATATTTAGACACAGTTCAGAAGAGAGCAACAGAAGTTACAAGAAGCAGGGAAAACAGCAGACAAGAAAAAAAGCTGAAAGAAGTGAGCTTAATTAGTCCACAAAGAACGTGGAAACCAATCATCAAAGCAGTCTGCAAATACATAGAAGGTTACTGAAAAAAGAATAATGATGAAAAGTTCCCCATGTCCAATGCATGATGTGACTCAGAAAAGTATTTGCTTGCAAACTTAAGATAGATATTTGAGAAAGTTTTCTAATTATAAAGACAATTTAAAAACTCCAGTAAGATAAATTCCTCAGAGAGACTGTTCCAGTTCTGAGAAATTGTTTGCTAAATATCTTTGAGTGAGATGACTTTAGTTTACTTGTCCTTGTCTCAGAGCAAATTAATATACTTTCTGATTTCCCAAATTAATATTTCTGATGCTAAGCAAAAATAAACACAAAACAGCCTGTAACAATGTAGAAATAATATGTAAATACATATAAATCATTTTAGAAAGCTCAGTTTACTTGGAAGGGTTTTACTGTAAAAATGCATTCAATCACTAATGATGTAAAGCACTTAATCCTTTTTAATTTCCTTAGATATTATAAATATGTCACTGTGAAGGATTATTTAAGTGACATTTAAAGAAAAATGTAAAGAGGCAAGATTAATTTTTTGTCTTTGAACAATATATGACAGGAGTCCTCCAAAGATCCTTTTCATCTCTGTCAGTTCAGGCTTGTGAAGAGAGAGAAGACTTAACTGTAGATACAGAATACATCTTTCCAAAAAAACCCTGAAGTTCCAGGCAAGAGGGGATTTTCAACACTGAAGGGGTGAAATAGGAAGCTATGTCACTTCGGGAACACCTTGACCCTGTCACTGCTCTGATAAATTGTGATGCAAATTTCCTCAGCAACCGTATGTGGGCCATCAAGGTGGCATGCCAGCTTTCCCTGACTCAGATGCCCTGGATACATTAACAATTTTAGGCCCAGAATTTCAGCTCTGCAGCAGAGAACCTGGAAGACCATAGCTCTCACAGTTGCCATCTCCAGTCAGGAACACCAGCAGCCAAACTGCGGCAGGGATTCAGCTCTTGTAGCCTCAGATCCTCACCTACATAGAGAGCCAGGAAAGCTTGGCTTGGCTGGCTGTCCCAAAGCCACTGTGCCTGCCTCTTCACCTCCAGAGTAAAGCTGCAGGATCGCAGGGCTGGGAAATTAAGAAAAATCTGCCAGGTATTTAGATAGGTTTTTTGAGAAACTCCTTTTGGATTTGAGGTAAAAATTGCTCAACAGAGGATATTTCAAGAGACATTTTGTATTAAATAATTTTAATTTTCTGATCAGATGAATTAAAGAGTAGTAAAAGTGTGCTAAAATGTGTAGACAGAACAAATCTGATTGTGAAATGAGTTCCCAGCATATTCTACACCTTTCTATTTCAGATTAAGTAAAAATAAAGCAGAATCTAGCACAACCCATTGTAAAGGGCAGCAGAGAACTAATTTTAGAAGTAATTTGCTTTCAAATTAAACTCACACAATCAGTGCATGAATTTTTCTTCCACATGTAGACGATACAAAGTTTGAAAAGATTCTGTCAAATACAGCTGCATGCTAAGTTGAAACACATGTGCTGTATATATTTTCATCTTGAAGGTCTATTAATGGGGAGAAATGGTACAAGCCAAAACGTTGATGTGCTGTCAGGCAGTTACCTTAAAGCCAGCTATGAGTGCTTCAAAAGTGAGCTTTAGCTATGCACCATTGTCTTCCATATTAACTGCAGTATAGAATAAAGTTTGGGTAGATTCATACTAGGTTCCATGTTTTGTGGGAGTCAGTTATTTGCAGTTTGGAACATAGATTGGAAATCACTGCTGGAACCTTCTAGAAGCCACATCTCACTTCTGAGACCAAACTGATAGAAAAATGTGAAGAAAAAAAAAAGAGTGGTAAATATAAGACTGGATCTTGAAAGCTTTCTTTACTTTTGAAACCTTCATTTACTTTAAAACTAAGATCTTTTCAAGCTTTCCTCGGGGAATAGCAGGATCTCTGCATAAGAAAAAGTAAGCTCCTGGAAAGAGCAAAGAGGCGAAGCTGCCAAGAAGCATACAAGCTGACCAGGTCAGTCAAGCTTTGGTCATTTTGCACTCCAGCTTCTCTTTAGCTCACCATATCTGCTGATCTCTATTACTCACTGTCTACAGCTTTCATTTTCACTATTCTTCACATGTCATAAATTGATTTTCTCTCTGTCCTTCACTTCAGCAACAATATTTCCCCTCACCTCTGCTGCTGACACATGCTGACAGGCTTAGGCTGTCAGGCCATGGTTCTCTCAGAGAGCATTTCTCCCAGTGCATTTATTCCACGCTTGCTTTGGAAAGTGACAGTGCTCATGTTCACAGTCAGCCAGCTGTGACCTCTTCTCCCCTGCATCTTTTCTCCACATTTCTCAAAGGTAGTCCCTGAAGAGACAAGGAATTTTGTATTAAGGAATCTGTCCATAAGCCCATAAAGCCCTTTTGCATTTCTCAGGTTTATCTGGAGGCACCAGTAAATTACACCACAGTTAGTCTGTACCTGTAGATACTGCACTGGTTGATTCAGGTTGGTCTTATTCAGACTTCATTAAGATAATGTGAAACAAGACCTCAAAACATTTTGAATATTAAATAAGTTTCTCTCTTTCTCTCTTTGCCAATTATATGGTTTTTTGTTTGCTTGGTTAGGTTATAAAGTACATTTTAGCTTAATGGTATTAGTAGATTTACAAAGAGTCACTGTTGCCATGAAAATATCCTTGTACTGACATCTGTGTTCAGAAAGTGATCCTGGCAGGACCGTCAGCCCTGATACCGATTCCTGATCTCCAGCACCTTGCAAGTGATTTACCTCTCTGCCATCCCAATACAGAATTCTCCAATAGCAGTATTTTGGTCATCCTTGCATTAGTGTAAGTCACAACATACTTGACACTGAAGGAAAGTCTTGTCTGTTTCATCGGAAGTTTATAATGTGCCGAATTCTTTTTAAGTCTTCAGGTCTTTAATCCAGCTGGCAGATGAAACAACCTCACTCCCACCCCACAGTAGGACGGGGAGAGACAGATGATGATGATTATAGAACATACAAAACAGGTGATGCACAGCACAATTTCTCGCCACACAAAGTCAATGCTCAGCTGGTTCCCAAGCTCCAAGCCACCTCACCTCCTGGCCAACCCCCAGTTATACACAGAACATGACACTGTATGGTATGGAATATCCTTGTGGCCAGTTTGGATCACCTATCCTGGCTGTGTCCCCTCCCAGCTTCTTGGGTCCCCCCTGCCCTCTTGTTGACAGGGCAGTGTGAGAAGGTGAAAAGTCCTTGACTGCTTCCAGCAACTAAAATATTAGCATGCTATCATCAACATTATTCTCATCCTAAATCTAAAGCACAATGTTGCTCCAGCTGCTAGGAAAAAAATTAACTATCCTAGCCCAAACCAGGACACACTGCTGCTGCCTGAAATTCAGTACAGTGGTAACAAAGCTTGAAATTACATTAAGAAAATTTCAGTAGAGCAATGCATATATGTAAATTATAAGTAAGAACACATTGTAATTTAAAAAATATTTTATTTATGTGATGTTTTGACCTTGCTATTTTCCAAAAAATTATTATGCAGCATTTAGATTATTTGTTTATCAGTCTTTTTAATATTTATTTAAAGTACTTTAGCAAAAAATCTCTATACAGTTTTTAAGTCAAAGGCACACATTCCAGCTAGTGTAGTTATTGAAGCTTTTCTAGTCTAAACATAAAGGAAGACTGGCAAACACAGTCTGAAATCTTACTACTATTATTACAATTTATTTTTCCTATAACACTGCATGTAACACCACACAAGGTGTAGCATGCAAAGACAAAGGAAAATTACTGTCCCTGCACCAAAGAGCTAACACAGTAAAGAGGGGGCTTTCTTGTGAAATTTCTTGCCATTAATTTCCGTTACAGCCTTTCCACATTTCTACCATAAACTCATTAACCATGTTCTCCCTAAAAACCACATGTGGTGTCATCTTTCATCTCATGTAAAATTAATCATTCATACCTTTGACACTGGACAGTCAGAAACTAGCAGTGGTCACTAAACTTACCAAAACTGTATTCCTAGCCTTCCAGAAAAACACTCTTGCTGGATATGTGAGCGTGTGCCTAGACTTCTTACCATTTTCCATTTAAATCAGAATAAGCCTACTTAGAAAAAATAGGCAGACGTCTCCAACACATCAGCATTTTTGGGTAGGTTTCATTTTGCAGTTTTGAACTTCACTGTACAGTCACCATTTTCCTCAAACAATATGTCAGAGGTGACACCCTTGCTGACTTCAGGATCCACTTTTCTTCTCAGTTATGACAGCTTAAATCACAAATACCTCCACTGACCTCATCAGAATTGCAAGAGTAAGGGACTAGAGAACTGAGCTCTCTGCCTTCATTACAGTCTCTCTGTGTGTGTAAGAGACAAAATTGTTCATAAAGAGTGGAGCAGAACAAGCAGAATTGAACAAGTACAGGAGCATTCCAAGTCTCTCTCACACACACAAAATCATTCTTCATTTTGCAAATAATTGTCACAGAGTGAGAGAAATTGCAAAAAGAAAATAATTTTCTTAAGCTTAAATATAAAATTATTGAGAGAATAAAGCAGGCTCTCAGTTAGCTAGAAAACACACAGATGTAATTAATTTTGCCTAGTCTGATATAAAGTTCCTGGGCAGCATCAAAAGAAGAGTGACCAGAAGGGCAAGGGAGGTGATTTGGTCCCTTCTGCTCATGATACATGGGAAGACATATGAAACTCAGCTCTCTGGATTTCCATTGTGAATCAGAATAAACTAGCAACAACGAACAAAGTTTCTAAAATCACAACAAAAATTACTGAATGGCTTCAGGAAAGTACTGTTTTAATTAAAGTGCCAAATTTACATGCAATTTTCAAAGCAGAGCAAGAGCATCTTTTGGAACACTAGGCAGGTCTACTTTTTAAACCAGCATCTCAGAAGCTGTAATCTCCAGATCTGCCTGATTCAAGATCTGCTTTCTGTGCTACTCCAGCAATAGGTAAAATCTACACGTGTTCTGATGTAAAATACATGCTCCATCCACATGTCCATCACTTGTTGAATTTGAAAAGTGCACATTAACCTTCATAACATGCTACTAGTACTGGAAGATGTATTTGGAAATTCGAAGAAAAAAACACCTTTGAAACTATACTTTCAAAATATAATCTCTTTTAAACATTACTTAAAAAAATACATTTAACCCTGCCATCAAAAATTCAATTAGGATATTTCACAGGTAATGACTTTTTATTTTCCAGTTCAACTATCCATAAAATGGAATCCTCCATGTGATTACTGAAGCATTTTAATCGGGCTTTTCCTTACAACCAAGCAGAAGGTCCATAGAGTAAGAAATTAATTTAAAAGTTTGTTGTATCCTCCAGCTTTAGAGGGAAAACATCGTCATGACGGTGAGCATGGAATTGCCCCTCACTTCCAAAAAGAGGCTGTTCAGACCATGCAGTTTGTGACTAGTGAACAGGGAAACATCACTTCTACTAAGCAAGCTTTTCCCATGCCACAAGATGGCTCACAACCCTGTGTGATGGGCATGTCCACTGCACATTGGCCAAACAAGGATAGCTAGCACTGTGAAGCAATGCTATTTTCCTTGAATGAGAGAAAGGTGAGAAGTTGCAGCATAAACAACAACTCCCTGAAGTCCAGTTTATCCCAAGACGTATAAGAAACCCTTCATATGTGACAGCCTTTCTGGTAGGTGAGAGTAAGTGGTATACACTGTTGAGTTTCTTGGTTAACTGATTCCTGCATGTGGTCTTATGGGGAAGAAAATTTGAAACAGTATTATTTGTCAGAGTGTCACTTGTCCTCAGAAAGTTCCTGATTCCTCTAATTTAAGTCCACATCACTGTTTGTCAGAGGTTCCCATAATAGCCACAGACATTAAAAGCAATGAAGACCAAGAACAAGTCACACACCATATTTTGCCAGTGCATCTACCCAGTACCAGCAGATGCCTCTCTGAAACAGAATCATCAAAATCTGTGAGTCCACATCCACAATATAATGGACACTGAACTCTGACTGACCCTGATCACTGCCTCTGGTGCTGATGTGGACCTGAACTTGCTGAGCTACATCCCACCTCCTGTTCAGTGAGATTCCCGCTCCCATTTGCCTTGTTACCATGCTCAGATCCCAGCCCACCCTCTCTAACAGAGCAGCTGGGCTTCACTGCACCCTAACAAACACAAGGTGAGTGAAACTGAGTATACAGTAAGTGCTAAAATTACTCTGCACACACTAAAAAGGACAGACATCAACAGTGACTAAGGGGAAGGCAGTCTGATGCCTTAGTCCACACTTAAAACCATCCTCAGGAGACAGGTCTGGGAACCCTCATCCACCTAGTGATGAAAGGGAAGTGGTGGAGATAGTTTTTATTTATTTCAGTACGGCTTCTGATGCTGCCCATCACAGCATCTTTCTGGTCAAGTTGCCCGATGTGAGATGAGCAGATTCACAGTGCACTGGATGAAGAACTAGCTGAAGGGCAGACCTAAAAGACTGTAGTGAATGGGGCTACTTCTGTCTGGCAGTCAGTCACCAGTGGTGTTCCTCGGGGCTCAATTCTAGAGCCAAATCTATTCAATATGTTAATCAGTCATCTGGATGCAGGAGTCATTTGCAGCATTAGCAAGTTTGCTGGCAACACAAACGGGACCAGGAGCCTTGCAGAGGGATCTAGATAGTTTAGAACATTGGACCATAATTAATGGGATGAATTTTAACAAGAACAAATGTCAGATTCTGCACACAGGACAGAGTAACACCAGACACAAGTATAAATGGTGAGAGGAGTGGCAGGAGAGCAGCCCTGCAGAAAGGGATATGGGGGTGCAGGTCAAGAGCAGCTCACCATGAGCCAGCAGTGTGCCCTGGCAGCCAAGAGTGCAAACACATACTGGGGGCATCAAACACAGCATAGCCAGCCTGTTAGAGAAGGGGACTGTCCCTCTGTATTTAGTGCTGCTGAGGTCTCAGCTCAACTACTGTGTGCAGTTCTGAGCCTCACAATTTAAGAAGGGTGTGGAGGTCCTTGAATGTGTCCAGAGGGCAACAAAGCTGATGGAAGGGTGGGAAGGCATGTCCTGTGAGGAGTGACTGAGGTTGTTGGGTCTGTCTAGTTACACTGTGATAGCCTTGGCTGCAGCGATCACAGTGTTGGAAGTTTGAGATCCTGTTGAGAACACTGGTGGTTAGTACTAAGAGGATTTAGACTTTAAAAGAGCAAACTTCAGGTCATTCTAAGCTCAGTTGGGAGACTATGGTGGTTTGACTCTGTCTGAAAGCCAGACACCCACCAAAGTCACTCTATCACTCCCCTTTTCAGCTGAACAGGGGAGAAAATACATATCGAGAGCCTGAGGAGTTGACATAAGGTCAGGAAGAGCTCATTCCACAATCAGTGTCATGGGCAGAACAGACTCAACACAGAATAAA
>VZTU01012192.1:0-32900 GCA_013400835.1 Zapornia atra
CAGTTGCAGGCTTCGGTAGGGTGATGGCACTATACAGGCTTGCTTTGCGGCCAGCCCCGCCGCCTTGGCTTTGTCCGAAGCCTGACGAGCGCCGGGCTCGCTTTTTAAACGCGCGCACCCCGTGCGCCTCGCGTCATTGCGCGCTGGCGCCTGTGCTGTCTGCGGGACCGCGCTGGGGCCGGCGCAACGGCGAGTCCCAGCGAGCACCTCGCTGCAGCGGCGGGGCCGGGGCCCCCCCGCCCAACTGTCANAAGCTGTGATACCTCTTGCTTACCCCCAGCCCCGGGTGCGTGGCGCGGGGCCGCCACGGCGCATCCTTTGAGCGGTAGTTCTTCCGGGCTGGCACAATAAACACAGTTGAGGGCTGAAGGCTCGCAGCCCTGCCTCTGCTGACTGGGGCCCATCCCGGTGGCACTTGCTGGGTTTATCTGGGAGACCTGCTGCGGTCCCTGGGTGAAGAGATGGGGCTCAGCGTGGTGTGTTTGAGCAGGGAGCGCCTCCAATGCTGGGCCTGGTAATGGCACTGTGCACGAGTATGCTGTGTGCAGCCGATACTTTAAAAGCTCTTTAATGTGACCTGGGCCAGTCCAAATGGCTGAATTTACTTGCTGCCAGTTGTCCTTAGGATGTAATCCCACCCCACAACAAGCAAGGGCCTTGAAGCAAAGCCCGAAGCTGTACTCCACTACTTCCTGTCGCTCACCGGTAGCGCTGTCACATCCATTGCTTGCTTTGCAGGTCTATCACCACAAAGCTTGCTTTATTTTGGGGTTGGGTTGGTTTTTTTTTTGAATGTATGCTTCACGAGTGCTTTTGCACCCATTTCCTCTCCTCTGGAGATGAGTAAACATCAGCTAGCAAAGCCTGCGTGCTGTGCGTGTGGTCTTCAAGCACGCCGACTGGAAATGAAAGCTGGTTGTCTTAAAACTCCTCACCAAATGTTACTGAACACGACAAAAGATGATTTGGGTGTGTGTGGGGGGGGTGTCTCTTCTGTTTATGGTCTCTCTAACCTCTGCCTGGCTCTTCATAACTGAGAATGACGATTGCGGTGTGCTCGAGTGCTCAATTTCAAAAGAGAAACATCTGCCTAATTAATGCATTTAATGTTTGACTCGAGCAGGGGCTAAACACTCTGGCAGCCACTCAGCATTCGTGTCAGCCATTTGATCTGGCAGGGATGGGATGAGCGGAAGGTAAGAAGCCACAGGGCTGGAGGGCAGGATGTGCTGGAAAAAGGCATGGGCGTCTTGCTGAAATGGCTTGGTAGAGCGTTGCTGGACAACTGGACATCAAGAGCTCACATCGTAAACAGGCTATGAAAGGAGGCACAATTGCCATCTCTGTCTTGCTGCAAGTGGGAAAATGTTCACTGTAAACATGAGTTAATGGCAAGAAGTCAGTGACGAGCATCATGCAGAAAAAATGGTTGATTTCAGGGTTAAAGCCAAGTCTGAACACATGGATGCTTTTCTCTGAAGATAGCCTGGAGCTGGGGACAAGCTTATTCAAACATTCCCCTTCTCTGAAGCTCTCACTGAAATCTTTGAGAGCTAGGCTTGTGCTTAACCTCCCCTCCCCTCAGTCCGAGCCCCACCAGGCACCTATCCAGACCCAAACTCAAGGCTGTGTTGCATTTGCAGTATTTTTGTATGTTTGCACGTAACACCCTGTCCTGTTCTCACCCAGGGCTTGGGCTGGGCTTGGACAACAGGATCCTTGTTCTGCTAGGCTTCAGTTTATTGTCTGTTTGCATGAAGGGGGAGCACTGCTTGCCCACATAGCCCAAAGCAGCGTCTGGGTCTCCTTGCCAGCCTAGTCATTGCCTTGTTGCTGTCTGTGCATTTACATGCATATGAAAATGTCACTGGGCTTCGTTAACGCTCCTTTAAAGGCGACTGGGCACTCAGTCTGAAACTGAAGCACTGAGTGCTGGACACTGTGCTGGGAAATCAAATTCCTCATCCTAAAGGTCAACGGTCTTTAGTGTGTGTTGGTTTAATAAGTGGCATGAACAGATGGGAAGGAGACAGGGCAGCATGGAAATGTTGGCTGGTATCTAATGGCTTCACTGAAGTTCCTTTTGGAAATAGTGTCCCTCTGCAAGCAGGGTTTGGCTCCTGGTCACAGCCAAGCCCTTGTATTTTCCAAGCCTCAGAGTTAGCTCTTTCTGTGGGATCTCGTTTTCACTTGCTCCCTAGCTGGAGGCAAGAACAGGGGGCAGAGGCCCTTTCTTTGGCCTTGCTCCGATGGGTTTGGCACTGCTGTGCTGCTTTTGTGCTCTTTTTGTGCTCTTGCCAACTCTGTGCTGTGGTCCTGGGGACTGATGCTGGGGGCTTCTGGAGTCCCAAGTCACAGGGGTCTTGGAGACAGTTTGGGGAGAGAAATGGGAGGAACTGTGGCCCTGTGGTGT
Source organism: Zapornia atra (assembly GCA_013400835.1). Taxonomy (NCBI): domain Eukaryota; kingdom Metazoa; phylum Chordata; class Aves; order Gruiformes; family Rallidae; genus Zapornia; species Zapornia atra. The sequence goes on from VZTU01012192.1 coordinate 2,414, forward strand.
GATAAATTTGGCTGACCCTTTGTTTCAGAGCTTCACAGGTCCGGGGTGTTCCTGGCCTCTCACCCTGGTAATGCATTACACTTTCCATTGTGTCTGATGAGCATTCAGCCCTCTTCTCTGAGGTGCAGTGGCCTGGCTCTTGGCCTTTCTCACCTCTATGCTAGGTAATTGCAATTAAGCTATCTAGACTTTCCTTGGGGTTTTTTGTTGTTTGATTTTTGTTGTGGAGTGGTGGGTTTTTTTTTTTCAGAAAATGTAGATAGGGAGGAATGTGATAAGCTGCTTAAATAGCTGCCTGCCAGCTGGCTTACAGGAACTTTTAATGTGTTTGCTTTTGGCCTATAAAGCTCTAATAATTTGGAGTCTGGCCAAAACATCCTTTCTTCTTGAGCGGTAATGTGGCAGCTCTGATTTTCAGAGGCAAGAAGTTCTCTGGGGAGCCAGCATTAGTTTCCCTTTTTGTTTTGCTGGAGTTCAGACTCAGTGTTGGAACTGCAGCTTTATGGTTTGGGAGCTCCATATGGGCTTTCCTACAACCCCGCTCACGCGCTGCTGTACATCAGGAGACAAGCGTGCTATGGCTGGCCGGGCCTTGGAGAGCAGGAAGCCTTTTAGGGAAGATCCTTCAGAAGCTCTCAGGGGTGCTCGGAGCTCTATCACACACGTGCCACTCTGCATCCTCCTGAGCAGTGCATAAATAGATCGGTGCTCCCTGGGCTCTGCAGGGAAACCGGGTGAATCTAGACAGAGATGACCTGTCAGGCGGGATGGGAAGAGAAGTGGTTTCTGACCAGTGTGGGAGGGTTGCATACAGTGACAGTGTAGGTGGTTGTCATAGGAATTCTGGCGCCTGTGTATGATGTTCCTGTTTTTGACATCCTGACTTGCCCAAATACCCTTCAAAAGCCCATTCTGTTCAATTTGGTGAGTTAATTGGGCTGCTTTGTGCATCTCCATCTCTGTGCTGCGCTGCCTGTTTGTGTGTTCCTCAGTGGCCCTGGCCAGATGTCACCAGCTGATTTAAATGCTGGCATGCATCCAGGTGTGCCTCAGTGCACTTCCAGCTTGTGAGAGTTTACACATCTGGAACATGGGATGTGGCCTCTGACATACTCGGTGGTGTCTGCAGAGGATTGCTGATGAGAAGGGATGTGATGTGCTCTCCTCCTTTGCAAACACCACCACAATACACGGTACAGATGCAAGCAAGCAGCTTGGCATTGCATCTCCAGAGTGAGGGAGCACTATGGAATGACAAAAGTGTAAGGAACAAGAGCTGTGACTTCCTGAGTACCTTCCTTCTCTGTGTTTGCCAGGCAACAACCACAAAATCTCACCCAGCAGCACTGTTGGGAGCTGGACGTAGGTCCTGACCCAGGTCTTGGTACCACCTTGGTCCAGAAACAAACATCAGCAGTCAAGCAAACCTGTGAGTGCTACAGTACATTGTACCCAAATTGTGCTCGAGCACTTGAAGTTAATGGTTGGATGGGGTTCCCAAATGTGTTCTGGGTGTGAGTTGGTGCTACCGGTTTTGGGTGATTGTTGTCCTGTGGGATGGCTGGAGGAAAACACCTTCCCTTCATTGCTGTGCTGCTCTCAGTTCCCAGACTAGTTGAAATTGCTTGTTAATTTTGCTGTGCTGGTTTCGTGTCAGAAGTAAACCTGTTTGTTGTGGAGCTCCTCTTTGTAGATGGTAATTCTGTTCTGGCCTGGATGCTGGCTTGGAGCTACTGGACTGAGAAGCATCTACATGGTGTATCTTTGCTAGTCTTTGAAGTGCATTTTTCCCTTCCTCTGAAGGATGCCCTAGTGCTCTTATCTTCAAGTGTAAGGGTGACTGTCAGATGTGCATGCAGCAATTTGAGTGGTATAGGTAGGGCTGGGCTCTCTCTTGCTTGCAGTACGCTCAAAATGGGGAGGTAAAGAAGTTAATTTTAAAATGAGGAGAGCAAGGGAATGCTGTTATTGTTGGCAAGTAGAAGGTACCCATACACACCTTGATGATACAGCAGATGCGTGTGGACCTTGCAGTCCATCCAGTGAAGGACCAAACAGACCAAAGTGGAAGAAACTTTCTCCCTGGGGTATGAATGAAGCTGAAGAGCAAGTCAGTGAGAGTCCATGGACAGACATATGTTCAGTAATGAATTTTTGATTAGACAAGCAGGGTATTAGGGTTAATGAAAAGAGGGGGTGTCCTTGCAGTTTGTTTGACTCCTAGTCAAAGGTTGTGGTGGGTAATTCTGCAGGGCATGGGGAGAAAATGCCCCAAATACCTCTTAGACATGGGACACAGCATTAATCTGGCCCCTCAGGGTACCTCAGATCTATGACACGTTATTCACAAAGCAAGTAGCTGAGATTAACAAAACAAAGCAAGTAAGACAGATTGTTTTGTCATGACTACAACTCTGTGACTGTGGCAGGGAAAAACTACATCAATACGGTTTCTGTACAAACTAGCCCCAGCCCCTGGGGACCTCTTCCCAAGGGAGACAGCGTGCCTGCCCAGCATGTTCTGGGTGGTGGGAAGGGGCTGCAGGGCTTCCTCAGGCTGTGACCTTCCCACTGTGCTGCAGGGCTGCGGATGGGACTGCGCAGCTCCCCACGGTGCTGCCAGGCTCCTCGGGCTCCCGGGTGCTGCTGGGCTGGCAGCTCTGCCCTGCGTCCCAGCCGTCCCTGCCTGATAGCTTTCAAACCAGCTCCTTTGTGCTCGGTCCCACGTTGCCTCTCACACAGGAGCTGGATTTCTTCTAAATATCTGCAGTGTGACCTGATTATTTTCCTTGTCCTTCCTCGCCCTCCTTTTTAATAGCGTCTACAGAAAAGCTGGCCGAGTTGGGTTGTATCAGTCATGCTGACTCTTCTCTTGGGATTCCTCCTCTTTTCTGTCCCTCCAGCCTTCATTTCAGATTTAGCTATCAGCCCTCTGAAGGCAGGGTATTGCCTTTGTTCTGTGTTTGTACAGCATGGAGCACAGCGGAGTCCCCAGCTGTGACCGAGGTTCCCAGTGCCACAGTGATAAAAGTGAATAGATCGGTAATGAGACGAGGCAGCTGCTGCCATCTAAAAAGATTCAGTTCTGGTGCTGGTTTCCATGAAATCAGGATTGGACCTCAGGCTCCTCTTCTGTCGCTGCTCCCAGTAGGGGTTTGTATTAAAATAAAGACACAAAGTTTAGACTGCATTGAAAGTCGTGACCGTTGGAGCAGCATTGCTGTTTCATGCTGTTAGACTCTCTTTACTCTGATGCTAAGGCAGACTTGTGTGCTTGCAGATCTTCAGTGTAAAATTACTGGGTTTTGGGTGGGAGCTGCGTTGTTGCTGCATTTTGTGTGGAGCCCTGGGTAGGAGGCTGAGCCATTGCATGCCGTGGGATCATCCAGAGCTGTGGTGGCAGTGCTGGGGAGGAAACTGGGTGAGGCGCGCCACAGTGAACATGTGGTTCCTCTCTAAGATGCCTCCTAGTTCTTTTCCTCCTCCTAGTGCTAGAAGGCACCTGGATAGTCCGATATTGTGGTGATGGCTGATCAAACTACTGCTTTTTTGACTTTAAAATATTGCAGTGGCTATTATTAAAGATCTCACAAAAGAATTCACTAGAGAAATTTCATGCTGAAGTGCAAATTTCTTGGTGTTTCACACCAATCAAGCAGTCTTGCTACTGCAGTTTTCTTTGACACTGGTAATACATTGCAGTTTGTATTTCTTCCAAAGCACACTTTCCTTTACACATACACCCCCCCCAACCCTTTTATCTTCCCAGATAGGTTGGTCTCCAGGTTCACATCGCAGATGTGTAGCTGATGTTGCCGAGGTCTGCTTTGAGTCCTTTGCTGAGAGACAATTTGAATTCCTGTAATACAGCAGTGACTTGAATATCCAAATTACCTGATGTCCAAAAGATGCCCAGCTGTTATTGTAGTTCCAGGTTGTCCAGCACAGGCTGCTGTCACATAATAAAAGCTTTCTTCCCCAGCTGCTTGCTGTTTAAATTGTATATTATCATCTGGTTCCCATAGCCAAAAGGCTGAATCACTCCATGTTAGCTGTTTTAAATGTGAAGAAAGCAAAGCAAACATAAAAAAAGCACTTTTATCTAGTATGGCTTACTTGTAGTATTAAGTCTAGAGCTCCTGGTCAAGCATTGGCACCCACTGTGCCATGTGCTGTGTACCTACCACAAAAGGGCTCCCTCTGCCCCTAAAGACCTTATGAGTATAACCCTAGACAAAAATTGCAGTGTGTTTTCCTTGACATTTTTCAGAGGCAAATCAATCACCCTGTGAAGAGTTACTCTGCTGAATCTCAGGCCTGAATGTGATCTTTGTTACGCTGTCTTACAAGAATGTCAGCCTGAAGTACAGTCCTCAGAGCAACCTTAACAGTGAAGTCATTTCTAATGTCTCTCCAGTCCACTCCCATTAGACTTCTGTTAAAACTTTTTTTTTTAATTTAGGAAACGATTTGTCTTCTAGTCCTTAAAATGATTCCACATAATTCCACCACAGTTCTTTCATCTCTTTGAAAAATCTGGGATGGCTCCTATCTGGCTCTGGAAAGACTGTCTTCAGACAGCCTCATTAATTGATTCCTTACTCTGGCACAGCATAGGAAACGATGCTACTTCTCTCTCCCCAGGGAAATATGAGCCTGTGCGCATCTGTCCCGTCTCCCTTTGTGTTTAGCCAGGCAAAGAACCGCTCATGTTCTGTGCTCTTTAGCACTGCCTGCTTATCACCCTGCACTCAGTGTTTGGTAGTAGCCTGGCTGATGCTCAGTCTAAAGATTTTGTTACTATAGAGGGAGATTTCCTCCCATTATCTGCCTTACTTTCAAAAGCTCTGTAATCCTTTTGCTCCTGCATGGTTCAGACTCATCCACTGTGGTGCACTTGAAGCGTTAGCTCTTTAGTGACAACATGTGAAGTGCACAACATGGCACCAGAGATGGATTTTGCCCACTGAATTAGTTACTTGGGCTCCTCTGAAATCCCTGGCTTCGAGCTTTTCTGCTTTCCCAGCTAATGCCTTCCCCCAGAGGTACCTCTTCCTTCTCCTTGGCTGGCTTGCGTGCTCCTCGTGATCCATCTCGTGTTGCTTGAGCTGGTCTCTGCCTTCGCGTGGATGGAGTTAGAACAGCCCAAAGCCTGTGAAAGCCACTGGAGCAGTTAAGTCTCACCTATCTGGAAGCAGGCTCCTGCGCCGCAGGTTCAAGCACCAGCTTTTGCCAGTTAAAGCCTCATTTTTGCCCTCGTTTCCAAGCATTTCCCTGCCCTGGATCTAGTTACCTTAGGGATTAATTGATCCATCATGATTTTGACCTCCTGCACCATCCACTCCCCATGAAATGACGGGGCTGTCATGCCTGAAGCAAGAACGTTGTGTGTGACAGACAGCTTTCTTTGTGACTTGGCTGGGATCACAGGCTTCGCTTCTAAAAGATAATAGAATGGCAAGAATCTCAGCACAATATAGGATCTATTTTTTTTTTAATCTGCTGTCTTAATCACAACCCTATTAGAACAAGCTTTTATTATTCATTGGGATTTGATTTTATTCATGGGATCAGAGAGGACGCCATTTATCCTTTTATTTTACCATCTTCCGACGTGTCGTAAAGCAATCTGAGATCACAGCAGATAGAAAATGCAATTCTGTAATTGCAAGCAAACAAAAGAAAAAGCAGTAAACTCCCTGAATACGTATTTGCTTCCCCTTTGTTGCTGCTCTCTAAACTGCGGAGTGTAGGTAGAGTACATCCATCTTCCTTTTTTAACGTGGAAACAGCAGATGGGGCACATGGCTTTTTCTGAAGGTTATAGCGCGTGCAGCAGTGAGGATTGGCAGGGTTATTGTGTGCAAAGCCAGTGGGGGCTTTATCTGTGCTCAGAAATAGGGGTTTGCTTCACATTTCCATTTTGATTAGCAATAATGATACAAAGGCAAATTTTCTGTGCAAGGAAGAGCTGCTAATAAAGTGACCTTTCAAAATTAAGTAGCTCATTGAAGTGCCATACCACAATAAGAGTATACAAGCCTGGTCCCAGCTGCGGCAGGCGGGGAAACTGGACGGGAATCTGGAGAAATGCGGAATGGGAAGCCTGAGGGGATGAGCACTGTGGCACTATCGGTAGCAAAGACAATGGCCAGGTGCTGTTTCCAGCTCTGGAGGGGCTGATCTATGTGCTTCATCTTTGCAAGGATCTAACAGTGGGAGGCAGGGGCAGAGAGTGTTTGGAGCAAGGTTTCTGGGCACGGGGTTGTGCAGTTAAGGGGCTCGGCTATTGTCCTGCCGGTGCCGTAACATTGGTTGTGCTTGGATGCTGTTGGGAATGTGTTTCCACGGCTTTACTCATGGCAAACACAGGGTAGATTTGGGGCTGTTTCGTGGATTCCTCTTGGATACAGGTGGAGAGCACTTAAAACCACGCTGGTCCTAATTCAAACCCCCGGTTTCTATGTAGGAATTATTTGCCGTTAAACTCCAGCTACGCAGCCTTTGGCAAGAGACATGAATCAATTTGTCCAGCTTTTCTGTTCTGTTTTGTCTCTGTGTGAAGGCTGATGCCCAGTGTGTGCCAAGGGGTCCTTTCAGACCCAATAATGCGCCCTTGTGTCTCGTAGCATGCGTGGAATTTGCATAGGCTGTGCTGGGACAGGCAGGTTTCTTTTGTTGCTGGAAACAAGGAGCAAGTTCTTTTCCCTGTCTCTGCTTCCTAATGCCTCTCCAAAAGCTCTCAGCACTCATGTAAGAAATTTACTTTTTTTACTATTTATTTTTGCATTAAATGTTGTTAAACTTTGTGCAACTTGTGATGCTGGCTGCGGGGAGAAGTCACGTCAGTCAGTTCTAGTTGACAAAATTGTTTAATTTTCTTTCTCTGAGCCTAGATACCTAATTGTCAGAGGGAGCAGATAATCTGTGATGCTTGATGTAACTGCTGCAAAGTATTTGCATATCTTCTCTGTGGGGAAACAAAACTTCGAGGGAGTGAATAACAGCGCAGGGATCATTGCAGGCAGGGTCACTGGGCCCATACACTCGCTATTAACCCTTCTCAGGGTCTGTGTGGCCACAGACCGAGTTGTCATGGGTTTCAGGCAAAGGGCTCGCTCCACATTATGGGCAGAGCTGGCACTTCTTTGTGCCGCGTAGCCCCCGCGCAACGAAACGCGAACACGATCAGATCGATTGGCAGTTGCTTTTTTGGCAGCTGATGCCGAGTTGTTGCGTTTTGGTCTTGATTTATCACAGATAACAAACTGCTGAAAAGCAGACTGGGAGGTACTTGGAGAAATATGGCCCCCATTTGGAGTCAGCAGCATGCTGGCTAGGCCACTCTGAGCGGTGCAGCTGGGAGCCTTTAAGAGCTTTCTAAAATTTTAGATGACCTGGCAAAATGCCTCACAGTCTGCCTAGCAGACCTTCTTCCTCTCCATCCTCTTGAAGGAGTCTTTGACATCCATAGAGACGAGTGGCAAGGGGAGAGGGTTCCGTACGGATTCTCACGATGCAAGTGTTGCTGAGAGCCCTCTTTCCTCTGGTTTCAGCAAGGATCTTGCACCTCGTGCAGCCTGAGTCACAGCTTTTATTCTCTTACTCTGATCACGCATCCTGGAAATCACAAATCACGACAAGATGGGCTTTCAGGTTGAAGATGTGCAGCAGTAGCTCAGATAACTGTTGGGTTCGCAGGTACTGTGGGGGTGCAGGGCTGGAGTTCAGGTGATTTGCCAGCATGTACTTTGATGTCCTCCCCTTCACTAGTTTCTGTCAATTTATCTTAAAACAATATTGTGCTTAGATCTCTCAACTAGTAGCTGAAGAGCTCTGTCATTTGAACCAATGGATGTGAGGTCCAGCGGGTTGCAAACGCCCTCAGAGTTGCAGGCGTGCTGCACAGCGAGCACAGATACCCAGCATGGACTGAACATGGCGACGTGGCCTCCGCTCCTCAGCAGAGACATGAGGAAGGGCAGGGGGCTCATGTCTTCTGTGGGAGAGCCTGCTTTGGAGGGAGAGCCTTTGGTGGCCTCGGGGGTGATTGGCAGAGTACGTGCTGCTTCCCCCTGCCCAGGTGCCATGCTGTGCCGAAGGGTGTGACACGATCCCTGGTGCACGAGCACGGTGTTTCTATTGCCTGTGTGCTTGGCAGCTGCTGTTGGAAAATGGTGTTCAGTGGGAGCTCACAGCTGAGGAGAGATGTTCAAGAGCCCAGGAGGATTGAAGGACTGGGGAATGTCACACGGTGAAAGCACACAGTGTGTGCAGGCGCAGTGGTTTGCCAGGCAGCGTTCACCCAGAGCCCTGGGAGGACCAGCTCACCAACTCACAGGCCACGCTAGCACTTTATAGCTGAGTGTGACATCTGAGCAGTAGCTTGTGACTGGAGAATAATGACACTAATCCTCATATTTAAGTAAAAGAGGGGCAGGAAGAGCAAGGTAGGCAACTCTAGCCTGTGGGTTGACTTTGGAAGCATGCAAGTATTTGAAACAGTGGCGGGCAGGTGGTAATGGAAGACCTAGAAGTAGATGGAAATTGGGGTAAGATTTAAGCATGAGCATTTAGAGTACTGATTAACCTAAGATCAGTCTTTTATTTTGATTTTAGACATGGTAAATGTAGCTTACCTAGTCTCTGGTATGGCTAAGTATCTGTTACAGATAACCCTCGGCAGAGCAATGTCTCAGGTGCACCCCTTTGCCCATGAGGCAAGAGAAGCTATGAAACAGAGAAAGTAGATGTCAGCAGAGAATGGGGAGGTTAGATAAAGGACAGCCTGAAGAAGAGACAAGAACTAGATGAGACAAAAAGATGTACTAGGAGGAAGGTTACTAAGGGTTCCTCAAGGACTGATCTTGCATGGCTTGTGCCGATGAGTATGTAGCTGGGGAGTTACGTAGCTGGCAGAGAGCAGTAGCCAAGAATTGACAGGTTGTCACCCGGTAGTGTCTGACTGCACCTTCAGCAGGACCACAGGTCGGTGGTGTTGCATACTTAAGGTCTCAAAATGCCAGGGCATGGGAACTTTCTGTTTGTTGGTAGGAAGGTGGTGATGATGAAACAACAATGGGAACTGATGAGTATAAACTGGCCATGAAAAAGAGATTGGGATTTAGACTTCCAGGCCACAGGGAGTGAATTTCTGGGGAGAAAAGGAGATAAACAAGCTTATTTATGACTAAGAGTGGCAAGTTAATGTAAAGTATTTGATGTCATAGCTGCCTGAGCTGGTAGGTTGTAGATAACAGTGAAAGTTTTTGCTGGGTGTTGTCATGTGTTGCATATGTTACCGTCACGTTATGGAGTGCTAGTCTGGGGCTGTGTTGTACAAACAGGCCAGAAATGTTTTTGCTCCAAAGGGAAATGTAACTGCACTGTGCTGAACACTCACCGAAGACAGACAGTGCTGATGGTGTAGACTGGTAGCTCCTGTGTCAGCAGATGTCTCCTTGGGGGCAGACCAGCTGGCTGTCAAAACCAAAGCAATGAAGAGTTACTGCATTTTTTTTCTCCTTCCCTTTTTTCCAGTGATGCCATCTGCAATTTTGTCATTTGCAATGACTCCTCCCTTCGCAGCCAGCCCATCATCTTCAACCCCGACTTCTTTGTGGAAAAGCTGCGCCATGAAAAACCAGAGGTGTTCACAGAACTTGTCGTCAGCAACATCACCAGGCTCATTGACTTGCCTGGGGCAGAGCTGGCCCAGTTCATGGGAGAGGAGGACCCAAAGCTGCCTGGGGCAAACAACACGGCCTCTGGGTTTTTTCGATCTCTGATGTCTCTGAAGCGCAAGGGTGAGTAGGGCATGAGGTGTGGTGCCCTCCTTTAGGGTGGTGCTGGCTGTCATCGTCTGTTACACACAGCTTACAACGCTTTCAGCAAGGGCCTTTTGTTTGAAGCTTGTGACAATGCTTAATACTGTAGTTTTGTAACTGCTGGGTGTTATTCTAGAAAGGAGCAAAACAGAGACTGGGAGGTTCATCCTGGAGATGTCCTGCGCCTTCTAGAGCACCCTTCTTCTGTTGTTGTTGTGGCCTTGGTGGGTCCACTGCTCACTGCACGTGGTGCAGCACAAACCATGAAGGTACTGTAGCTTTGGTTCCTGACTGCTTCTGGTCTGGCACTGCGGATAGCACTGAGCTCAGCAGGGGTGCTGAGCAAGCTGCAGGTTCTTCCATGGACCCACCAAGGCATCTTGTCTCTCTACTTGTTTGCGTCCGTGGTAGTCCATGCTCTGTCTTCCTTAGCTCATTAGCTTTCCTCATAAGCTGTGGAGTTATCAGTGAAGGATCAGGTTCCATGAAGAACCATAATGCCCAGGTTTTCCAGGCTATTGACTACCCTTAGTGCCCACTGTCTCCTACAGTAACTGTCCCAGCTCTCTGGAAGGTCTTGACTGTGCAGCTCAGATGTCTGTGTCTCCCACCCAAATGCCAGTGTCACTCTGATCCACATCCCGATCCAGTGAGTCAGTGACAAAGCTCTGCAGGCTGATTCTGAGCCCAGATTCAACCCTGGGAGATGACCTATATCTCATTTTCTCTGAGACAAGCGTTCAGCTGGAGTTTTCTGGTAAACTGTAAGGCTATTCTTATCTTCTCTTTCAAGTTCAGCTCTCTTGGTTATGAAACAGTAGCCCCAGGCCCCTTCTCAGAAGTCTTGAGATTTGCTTTTGAGCACAGTTGTGTTCAGAACCTCTCCTCTTCGCTGCCTGGCACTTAGCAATCTCTCTTGTAACTAAAAGGGTGTTCCAGGTGTGTGTGCGCCTTCTCCCACCTCTGCCCACACTCAAGGGGAGCCTGGTTCTTCTGATAAGTTCAGTTAAACCTTCTCACTCATCTAGACAGAAACTGCCTCCATCTGGGCACCTCTCACATCCCTCCTCAGCTCTGGTTTCCTAGCTAGACTCGCTGTCTGCTGGCAGAGAAGCTGTGGGTAGCTGCCTTCAGATGTTGGCAGCCTGAGGTTGAACACTTCTAATTAGTCTTTCCCCTCCCTTTGAGCACTGCTGCTATTGTGAGTCCCCCTGAGAAGGGAGGTATCAGTAAGTCCAAGTGTGGCTTTTTTTTATCTTCAACCTTTATATGGTTTCTCCAAGCGTTATTGATTCTACCAAACCTATTCCTCTGTTACTCAGGCTGAATTTCCTGGTGCTGGCGTCAGCCTGGCTCACCCAGTGGGAACCTTGGTAGATATACTCACCCTGGGCTGGACAGCACTGCAGGGGAATTGCAGATCAAGTCCTTTAGCATCCTTAGGTGAGAATTATTCAATATTGCCATGACTTACCTTGTTGTTCCATAATAACAGGGCTTAACGCTGCCCCCAAACTGCAGTTAGACTTGCTCATACCTGTTACTGCTCCTGCCTCTGTTCCCAGAGAGTAGCAGACACCTCAAATTCAGGTACTTGCCACTTGACAAAGAGACAAGTGAGTAACCCAAGTTGAAAGTGTTTTCTTAGCGTGCATGGAAGCTTCCCTGTTCTTGTCAAAACCTTCTAGCAGGGGCTTGTGAGACTTCTCTAGCTTGTTTTTTTGAATTATCTACTCCACTGGAGCACTGCTCTTATCAGACCCGACATCCCCCGCTAGCTGTCTTCCCCAGGAGCTCTGCCTTCCCCCCTTCAGACATTTCCATGCCTGTGTGTCTCGCTACAGCTAGCAGATGTTTCCAAGTCTGCTGGCTGCACTCCCAGGCTGCAATGGCAGTGTCTCCCTGCATTGACAGGCACTGTCTGTGAACTCCTTGGCCAAAGTCTGAGAAATAGAAGTTTGTGCCTACAAAGAAAATCAGTTTCATGTACTGTGTGTTTCATCTTGGATCCATCATTTGTTTTCCTTCGTGTTATAGACCAGCTAGAACAAACAGGGTTTATTTCTTCAAAGCCAGAGGCCAAGGACCGTAGAGCTCAGAGCTGATCAAACTGTAAATACTTACAACTTCTTTGAGCATCAGGAAACTCCATCTCATGCTGCTGCTTAGTTTCAGAAGCAATCATACAATAACATCTAAGGCTTCGTAACTCAGCATCCATTCTCCAGACACATCTTTCAAGTTTCTTTGAGAATCATATTCTCATTCAGTTATCAACTTCTGACTTCAAAAGTAAATCGAATTTGTCAGGCCCTGCATGCCTCAAGAAGATGCATTTTCCTCCTTTTTTTCTGGCCACTATTGATTCTCTCTGTTGAATGTCTAATGAGTTTAGTTTTCTTCAAGGACAAGAATCTTTTGCCAACCATTCTCTCCCTTTGCACTCAAGCCTTTCAGTTCTTACGTGTGGATCAAGAGGTCACATTGCCCTCCTTTCTCCCACAAGGATGCAGCATGAGCTTTATCAGAGGGAGGTCAGAAAGTTCTTGATTTAACCGGAGACTGGAGTTCCTGGTGGCTTACCAGGTATTTCAGAAGTCCTGGAAGAAAGTGGAACATTCCTCAGGCGGAATAAATTTAGTTGCACAGGAAAGCTGCTAGAGAAGTGCACAGGGTTAACCAGATCTTTCCCACATGCTGTGAGCATCAACACCACAGAGCAGTAAGATCTGTAGTACAGCAGACTCAAAGCTAGTAAAATCAAAATGTGCTATGAAGGGGAAGAGAAAAAAAAAAAAGGCAAGAGAAAGCTTGCAGGGGAGATAACTTCTGATACCAGCCAGTGCACTGCTTGCATTGCTGGGCTATCAGCTGTAACAATGAGGAAGGAAATCTTCAGCCACAGATAGCTGAGGTGCAGATGCCCAGCTTGCCCTCAGGAGTGGCCCATGCTCCTGGCAGCCTGGTCATGGAGAAGGGAGGAATATTCTTTTCTTAAATCCAGTGGCTCTTTGAAGCCTAAGTGCAAGGGCAGGACAGTCCAGCTCCACACCTGGTTCCAGTTCTCAGTCCCTTCAGCATGTTGCAGTATGGTCTGTCCAGTATTTTGTCTCTAGCTGCAGTAAAAACCTACCCGTGTCTGAGGGGAGGAGTGATGCTCAGGGCTCTGGTTGCCAGTCAAGCTCTTGGGAGTTTCCTCAGCTTTCTGAGGGACAGAGTGTGCTGGCTATGTGTATCAGATGGAAAATGCTATTCAACAGCAAGACTGCATTTGTTAGAAGATACTGTCCTGCTGGATAATCATTCTTGCCTGGGAAGTCCCTCTAGACAAGAATGGTTTCCTGCATGGAGATAACATGTGCCTTTTACTTAAACAGGCTTCTCACCTAGTGTTTCCTTCCATGCAAGGATCTCCTTTCAGCTCAGCTGCTTCTGTCTTTGGGGCTGTAGCCGGTCCTATTGACTGGAGTTCTGTGGCTGTGGGGCTGACCTGCCCAAACATGTTATCTTCTGTTCTGCAGACAAAGGGGTGGTGTTTGGCTCGCCGCTGACAGAAGAAGGTATTGCACAGGTCTCCCAGCTAATTGAGTATCTGCACAAAAGTAAGTTGACTCTTGTGTCCCAAGGGGTATCTATCTGGTGCAGACAGAGGGAAAAGCCCCGAGCTCTTCAGCAGCACCCCAGTCTGGGGCTGGACTACATGACTGTTCCCCAGAATTGCCTAGCAGATAAGTTAATCTCTTTCCCTTTGTGCATGGACTCTTTCCGCTGATGGGAGCCAGCTTGAAGTCATGTCTCAATGCAGCTCACTGAGGTTTGCTGTCAGGCAAAGGGGAGGGAACTGCTTTAGTAAGAAGATGAGAATCAGCCTCTGATTAATCAGTGGCCTTTTTTCTCCCATCTGCTGAGCAGATCTAAGAGCAGAAGGCTTGTTTCGGGTGCCAGGCAACAGCATCAGGCAACAGATCCTAAAGGATGCTCTGAACAGCGGTACAGATATTGACCTGGACTCTGGGGAGTTTCATTCCAACGATGTAGCCACCCTGCTTAAGATGTTCCTGGGTGAATTGCCAGAGCCCCTGCTGACACACAAGCACTTCCATGCCCACCTCAAAATTGCAGGTGAGTGAACAACAAGAGGCAGCACTGAGCTGAACGAAGGGAACTGGCCTTCTAGAAAGCTGGGAATGCTAGAGCCGCATGCTAGGCTGCAGAAGTGTAATCCTTAAAGGCAGGGTAAGAAGGAATCTCCCTGCCACCTCAGCCTAATGGTGGAAAGACTGGAGCTAATAATCCCAAGGCATCAGACCAAGTCTGTCTGCTCACACTTCTCTCTCTGGTTATAAACAGATACCTACAGGAATAGAGCCCACATTGGTAACCTGGGTCTCCAGCTGTTTAATTCTGGGGGTCTCCTCAGCAAGGTGTGTTAGAAACTATTGTTGAACTACCTATATGAACTTCCTCCCTCTCACCTTCAACCCATCATAACTTATCAACCACGTGGTCATGTGAGAGGAGTACCACAGATTAACACATCAAATGGGGAGTTTGGGAGCCTGGGGAGAGAAATAAAGTGTCAAGAACTATTAAAAGAGTTTGGAGGAGATATGCATATGAAGAGGGAAGGGTAATTGGTTGGAATAGACCTGCTGTTAGGGAAGGTAATGTCTGTTCTTCATGTTCTACCATGTGATTTGGCAGACTTGACACTGTTTGATGAGAAGGGGAATAAGACCAGCACTCCAGACAAAGAGCGTCAAATTGAAGCCCTCCAGCTGCTGTTTTTGATCCTTCCTGCGCCCAACCGGAGTCTGCTCAAACTGCTGCTGGACTTGCTCTACCAGACCGCCAAGAAGCAGGACAAGAACAAGATGTCTGCCCACAACCTTGCCCTCATGTTTGCACCCCACATCCTATGGCCCAGAAATGTGAGCAGTGCCTCGGTATCTGCGGGTGGGATATTGCCAAGGTAGAAAGCAGAGGCTCAGCATACACACGGGGAAAAACCAAGAAGGGAAGATGAAGTACTGATGCTGGGAGGGTTGGCAGTGGGGATGGTGAAGTGAGCTTCCTGGCAGGACTTGGGCCTAGTGTTCAGTCCAGACCTACCGTAAGTCTCACTTGAAACTGATACTTCATCTTTTTCAGTAGAATTGAAAGCACAGTACGGTCCTGTTCCTTTCAAGAATGACACCTCCAGACAAACCTTCTCTCTTCAAGGTTTCTTGTGCTTCTGATTAACTGTTTGGCCCTAGAGTTGTGTAGATCTCTTCCTCTCAGAGCAGCTTTGGCTCTGTGAGCTCTGCTTGTTAGTATGCTGTGAGCCCTGCCTGCCTATCTCCTAAGAGTTCTGCTAAAGCACTGTGTGCATGTGTCTCTCTCAAGAGACAGCAAGGGCAGCAGAGACCCTTCCTTCTCCCCTTCTAACTGCTGCGCTTTTGGCTGTGTCCCATTGTCAGGTGACAGCAAATGACCTTCAGGAGAATATCACGAAGCTAAACAATGGAGTGACCTTCATGATCAAACACTCTCAGAAACTCTTCAAGGTAAGTGTGCTTTGAGGTCTTGCTCTCCCTGGCCCTTCAGCAGGAGACAGAATGCCCTGATCCCAGGACTCCAGCGTATATTCTGGGCACTTTTTTCTGCGGCAGGAGAAGGAGGATTTCTACAAGAAACTGTTCCTTTAGTGGCTGGGAGGAGGTTGGTGCTGGGCAGGAGGCCCGGGGGAGGAGGATGAGGATGAGGAGGCCGGAGGTGGCCGTGCTGGCAGGTCAGAAGCGGGGTGCAGGGTAATACCACCCCCTGCTGGACACCCACCGCCCGCGGGGAAACCCGCTCCTGCTCCGGGTGGCGACTGGGCCCCCTCGGGTCTGGCAGGGTGGGGAAGCTCGAAGGAGCGCGGCCTGGATGAGTACTGCCAGGAGCGGCCTGCCTGGTGCTGCAGGTGCTGTTGCTGTGAGCTGCTCTGCAGGGGCAGCCAAACCAGTTACAAGTGCAGCCTGCAGCTTGGGCTTCTGCCTGGCCCGGAGTGGGGTGCTGTCAGGAGCCTGGGGCTGTCCGCCAGTTTCCCAAGGAAGCGTTTCTGCAATGGGGCAGCCTCGTGACTTCTCAGGACCTTCCTGGTCACTGTAAGCATCTGCTCACTGCAAAGAGGCCTCCCACAGAAAGTTCCCTTTCTGTCTTCTTTGGCGGGCCCCTTTTTGGCCAGCTCGGAGCTGGAGGAAGTGCTGGGAAAAAGTTCCTGCGAAACCCTGCTCTTCCTCTGTGTTCCACTTGTGCTGGCTGCCTGTAGGGACTGCACTGGGGACATGGAATCCCATTGATTTGCCTGCCCTGAACAGCTGAGTCTTGATGGAAGTGGCTCGCGTGGTACAGCTGAAGAGTGGTTCTTGCTGGAGACACTCTTGCCCCAGGGCCAAACATGCTACACTTAAGTTTGGCCTTTTCTCTGCTCATCATCACAGGCCCCAGCATACATCCGTGAGTGTGCCAGGCTGCACTACCTGGGATCCAGAGCCTACACGTCAAAGGTAAGGCCAGCAAATACAGCGCCTGCCCTCCATGAAACAGCAGGGACTGTGATGCTATGAAGGGAACTTCTGGAGTGAAAGAAGCTGAAAACACAAGTCATGAGAGGGGATCTGTCAGAGAGCAGGAGTGAGGGAACCATATGGTGTGGTAGTGCAGGCGGCTGCATTAGGGAAATTGGGCAGAGTTGAAGCATCTGTTAATCAAAAGCACAGGGAAAGCTACCATCCCCTGTTTAGCAGCAAACTTGCTCCCCGTGCCCAGTACATGCAGCACCTGCTCCTTCATGGGGTTGTGTCTTCCAAACAGACAGACGTGCCTGCTGCTGTGGCCAGGCTGCTTGAAAGAGGGACTGGGATAAAGGCTACTTGCTGCCACTGGGACAAGATTTGCCTGTGTCTTGCCAGGAAATGCTTCCCTGCCTCATAAAGCTGCAGAAGGGGGAAGATGCATTGCAAGGAGCTGCACTGACCCTTTGCAAGCCTGGAAGGGCTTCTGCAGACGGCATCCGGGAGGGGAGGGAAGAAGCAATGGGGTCACCTTTGTATTGCTGTCACCTCGTCCTGGCACAGGGCCTGCTGGTGCAGTGCTGCTGCAGAGGGGTAGGGAAAACACAGCCCTGTGCATTCACTGGGGTGGAGGCAGCTCACGAGACTCTTCTCAGCCTGGTTCAGATGGGTGGCTCGTTTGGATTAAAGCATGGCAAGCAACTGCTGTCTCCGCTTTCCCAGGACGACCTGGATTTGCTGACGTCTCCAGGCTCCAAGGAGTTGCAGCCCCTCAAGTCTCAGAAGCGAAGTCGACTGGATGCTTGCCATCAGGAGGAGACCCAGCAGCGCACGGAGGAGGCACTGAAGGAGCTCTTCCGCCATGTCCACAATATGCCTGACTCTGCAAAGAAGAAGAAGCTCATCCGGCAGGTAGTGTGGGGAGGGAAGGCACCTTCGGGGTTTGCTTCTCAGCACAATCCTGGGCACAGGGCTAAAGGCAGGGCCTGCTTGAGAGCTGCTCCTGGTGCTGGGCAGGCCAGGGAGAGTGGGCTGCGGGCTAAGTGAGGGGCAGAGCTTTGAGAAGGTATGAGGTGAGGAGGCCTATAATGGATTTGGCTGATGGTTGAGCTTGCTGCAGCAAACTCTGCTTCAAGCTCTCTGTTTTCCAAGCCAGGGACTTGCCAGCCAGTAGTTCCCCATCCTGATCATGGCCTTGTAGAGCTTCTTCCCTCAGAAAGGGAAAAGTCCTGTCTCCTCTTTCCTGTGGGGGGTGGACAAACTGCTAGTTTCTCGGTCTGGTGAGCATTCCCAGCCAACCTGCTGTGCCAGAGAGACTGGTCGATAGAGTCAGCACCAGTCCTGGCTGCCAGCCTCCAGCTGCTGCCCAAACCCCTTTCTGCTCCAACAGCTGCTGCTTTTTGGTAAATGTGATGGCCATCACAAAGCAGCCTCACACCCAAGATCCCTGTAATCCCAGGTGGGAGATGTGGTGGTCTTCTGCTCTCTTCTTCCTGCAGCTCTGAGCTCCCCCTTTATTTTGGGGTGCGAATGATCCAGACTGAGGTCTGGACAGAGTGCAGCAGGTAAGGCAGCCCACAGTGGCAAGGGACTGGTGTAACCGTAATGGTAACTGTGCTAACACACTGCCCTGGTGTTTCTTCCTAGTTCAGTAAACATCCTACAGCTCTCACTCCTGGCTCTGATGTACCCACATCCCCAGCACCGCGACGCACCCGCTCACGCTCCTTCAGCGGCCTCATTAAGGTAACAGCAGTCTCTGACCTGTGCTCTCTGCTGCAAGTTTCTGATGTTGCTTTCTGCTTTTGCCTTGCCCCGGCTTGAATGAAGCCCTCAAAGTTGGGAACTGTTCAAAGCACTGACTGCCAAAGGACGCTGACCCTCTGGTGACAGGAAAGGCAGCAGAGTGAGAATAAGCCTTGTTAGCATCTATGAAGTGCATGGCTGTAGGATCTGTGCATCTTTCTGAAGGATTGGCTGCTTCCTGAGATGAGATGAGTACTGACAGGGAGCTGGTCATGTAATCTCACCCGTTAGCACACTGTAGGCTACCCTACAGCAGCAGGGGCAGGCTGGGCTCCTGGACAGGCCTCAGGTCAGCTCCCAGACCCTTTACAGTCAGGCAGGCTCAGCCTAATGGCATGGTATTTCACCTGGTTCTGCTGTGCAATCTTTGTCCCAGCTTGGCTTCCTTTTTTCTTTCCCAGCATTCAACTGCTTACCAGCAATGCATCCTGCTCCTTCCCTTTCTTTTTCACTTGCACTCTAAGCACTTGCCAACAGCCCTTTCTTCTTACGGCAGCGGAAAGTTTTGGGAACCCCGGTTATCCTGGAGAGAAAGAGCAGGGATGCCACACCAGAACCTGAGCGAGTCAGCAAAGAGAATGTCCACCTGGTAAGAGCTGCTCCCAGCACTGTTGAAGCTGCTGGTGGGGTAGCACAGGAGAGGAGTTAGAGTGCAACTTGGACGCTCATTTTAGTGATCCTTGTGGGCTGCTTGCTGTTCTCTGCCCCAGAGCCCAGAGCAGGCTTCTGAGATTCTTCTCTGATCTGTGGGGAGAGTGAAAGCAGAGCAGTGGCATGGGCAGCATTGGAACAGGGGTGGCAGCACAGGTCCTCCCCTCAATTCTTGTCCCTCTGGGTGCGTTCCTGCCCTGGGGCATTGGCTTATGGCCTCCTCCCTCTCCCCCATCCTTCACAAGTTGTACAGAGCCTGCTTCCTGTGGGTAGTAGGGCTTTTCCTCCTGGCAAACCAAGAGTAGACTTGGGTAGTAGCTGCTCACTGGTGGCACCAGCTGCTCCCAGGGAAGGCTGTGAATATCACTTCATTCCATAGTTCTCAACTCCTATTCCCCTCTGCTGTCCAGTTACAGAAATGTGGATCTCCAGCTCACATGTCCCAAGCAAAGTTGAAATCTTCGGAGGGCCGGAAGGAGGTGAGGTAACACACACACTTTCTCTCTCCCCTTCCTGTGGGGAACCTACTGGGCTCTGCTGAAACGCGCAGAGCTGAGGTCCTGCACGCTGGGCTCTGTGATGGCTGCAGCCCCCTGGCTTGCAGCAGTCGCTCTGTGCTCAGCTGGTGGCTGGCACACTGGAATCTGGGGCTTGAGGGGTTTCTCCCATCAGGTGTGTACAGCCCTTCCACCTGTGCTCTGGCAGGCTGGCTGCCATGGGAAGCAGAGGGAAACTGGCAGCACAGGGTAGTGCAAACAACCTGTCAGGGTGTCAGAGGGACAAAAGGTTGGTAAAGTCCAAAACCAACTGCTGTGTTTGTCCCCTCTGCTGACTGCCTCTTGCCTAGTGCTCTGCTTTGGTAAGAGGTCTGGGGGGGGCAGACTCCAATGGGGAGTCCTTGCAGGGGGAGGGCAGCACGGCAGCCTTTTCCTGCATGGTGTTCTGTGTCTCAAGTGTTCAATTGCTCTAATTCTCTGCTCCAGGAGTCCTGCAGACGCATGCGAGCCCACCTGCTTTCCAAGGACTCCTCATCCCTCTGAGTCGCCTGCACCAACGCATGGGTGGGGAATGCCCAGCCTCACAAGCTGTGAATAACGTGCTGCCCTGGGGGGGGAGTGCTGCAGGCTCACAGCAACCCTCACCAACACGGCAGCACTCCTGAAACTGGACCTTTGCAAAGGCTGCAGGGACTTGTTTCTTTCTGTATATAAATTCTACTTCATTCTACTATGGGGCAAACCACTATCTAACCAAAAGTTGTGCAGCATGTCTGACCTGCTGGCTCTGGGAAGAGCTGGAGTGCTTGCTTGCAGGGAGAGATTGCAGGCCCTGTGTGCACTCCCAGCTTTCTCTGCAACGTTGCTAGGCTGTATTTTTTTTTTGCTTTTTTACTCTGAGTTTTTAACACATTGGCTTCTTGTTGCTCCCTCCCCTCTGTTAGCAGTGAGAACAGTGGACTCCAACCTTCATCTGCATCCTGACAGCTAACCTAGCCTCCAGACCTCCTCTGGAGCCATGCCCTCCTCCTCTTCCTCTGGCCTCTGCTTTGCCCTGCTGTCCCTACAGGGCTGGAGTGCAGAAACGGTACAGAGCACAGGACAGGCCTGGGAGGAGAGGAGAAGGGTTCTGGGTGCCATCATTTCAAGTGGGGCCAGGGGAAAGCAGCTTCCCCCATAACCTCATGCCCCTGTTTCCGCTCTTGCTCCCTGTTTGCATGTTTCCATGGCACAGCTCTACCTGGTTGAGCAAGAAGTGTCTGCCTTGCGTTTGCCATGGGAGGCTGAGCAGGGCAGCAGGCTGGCAAAGGCTGGCTGAGGCAGGACAGCCCAGCCCTTGGAAGCTGGGTGTCTGGAGCAGGCAGAGTCTCGTGGCTGTGTGTGCAGCAGTGAGAACAGCAGGAGAGGTGAGAGGGCGGGTCCAGCCATTTGTAATCTGCAGCAAATGGTGCCAAAGGCTTTGGCTCAAGATATCTGGATGGCTGGTCAGGCAACTGGGTGATTAGTCATTAAACTGGGGGAAAGGGCTGGAGCTGGGTTCAGCTCTTCAGCCTGAGACGCAGAAAGGAGATGAAACCATCTAGATACGGGATAAACCCCCATCACAGCTGGTCGGTGTCAGCTGTCTTGTTAAGCTAAAGTGCTCCCATAAGCCAATCTTGCCAAGTACCTGTCTGCAGGCACTCTGGGGTAGGAAACATACAGGGTCACTACTGTGAAATAAAGATTTAATCAGCTGGGGAACCATCTGAACACTTCTCAGCCCTTCTTGGCGAAGCAAATAATCTCTGGAATCCAATTATAATTGTCTTCTAATCTTTAAGAACCAGCAGCCGACAGGAGTTAGAGCTCTGTCCTTGACAGCTTTCTGAGACAACTGGTGGCAGGAGGTGTGAAGATTGGGATGTGAGCAGGGAGTTCAGTCCGACTGGCTAGAGCTGTCAAAACAGCATCAGAGCCCTGTGAAGCTTAGCTGGAGTTTGTCACTTTTTTTTTTTTTACTGTGATTTTATTCTTTTTTTTTTTTTTTTTTTGAGGTACAAAGCTACGTGACTCGTGCTGCTCTGTCCAAAGAGATGTCCTTTTATCAGGCATGCCTGTCCCCAGTCTGACCCCAAATTGGAGGAGCTGCCTTGAAAATGTAGGGGGTATTGGGACTGTGGATGTGTGAGTTGAGAGCTGCTGGTGGTAGGAGCCTCTGTTGCAGCAAAAAAAAAGAGCTCTGGTCCTTCAGGGACTGGGCGGGTGAGGATGCTGTGAGGAAGGGCAGAGGCTGTTTGCTGTGGTAGTAGTATGTGCTTTTTGGATGTGTCTGTAATCATTCCCTCCAGAGGCTGAAGCTGTCTGCTCTCTTCTGAAGGGCACGGTGTGTTTTGCTGGCTGCACTTCTACCCTGCCCCTGCAGCCCGCTGTTCGCAGAGACTTGGGGATCTTGGCTTTGTCTCTGATGAGGCAGAGCCAAAGGTCGAGCGGCAGCACATGGAGACCTGAATCCTGTCCTGCTTCTGCCCTTGCCTGCACTGGGGGCAGTTGCTGGGTGAAGCATTCGTTCACCCCATCCCTCTCCCCGTTGCCCCTAGCTTCCTTGGGCACACATCTCTGTATGGGTGTCAGCTTGGCAGGGCAATCTTCTGCCTAAGGCTAAATACACTGCTCAGGTAGAGATGAAAGCAACTCTTACCGGTGGCTCGAGCTCAAGGACCCTGTCTGGCTTCTGCACAGCTGAGGTTTACTGAGCTCTAAGAAAAATTATCTATGGGGCATTAGCCTGGCGTTCTGCATGTCTCAGATGTGGGAGGGATGGGTGCAGGCTCCATCCAGCTGTCCCAGGAGGGGTTTGGTGCCCCAGGCTGTCCATTCAGAGGAGGAGGATGGTAGCTAATGGGTTTGGCCTCTGGGACCAATGGGGTGGGGGGTGAGGGGGGAAGGTTGCAGTCCTGATGTGTTTACACTGTCTCACAGGCGAGGAGGGAGTTTGTCATGCTTAGATGTGTCTCTGTCTCGTTTGTTTGCCATGTACAATGACTCTCAAGGATGCTTCCTCCCAGAGCAGCCACTAACTGTTCCCAGAGTGTATCATTTCCAAAGTATTTTTAATCTTTGTCCTTATTTATATATGCTCTGTATGTGCTGTTTCAGACTGCTGCCTTTCTGTGTGTTCATGTGAAAACCCCGTATTAAATGCTTTTATTTTTCATGGGTTTGCTCAGTGGCTTAAGCAGTTTCATTGGGACAGCAGGGACTCGGCGGTACCTTCACCTTCAAAAGGAAGGAAACATCTGCTCCACCCTTCAGTGCTGGGGGTGCTTGGTGAGACACTGCCAGGACAGGACAGGCTTCCTGTCCCACCGGGGCTTGTTCCCTCTCTGGGGTCCTGGTGTGATGCAGGGTCCTCAGACGGGCTGTCTTTCCCTGCGAGGTGTGAAGTTGGACCTCTTCTTTTCCTGCCTTCCCCCTGCTGTCATCCAGGGTGATGGGAAACCAGGTTTACAAAGAGCACTTTATATAAATAATGGATCAAATGAATACATTTTTCTCTGTAGAGCCATTCTTCTCTTGCCACTCTTGGCTGCTGAGGGAGGATGGTTTCTGCCTGCATTTTCTTTTCCTCCTCCTTAATAATGGCGTCTCAGATTTTATGCAGATTATTTCCCTGTGAAGTTCTTCCACGTTTGAAATGCCCTGGGCCTGCCTGCCGTGGCTCAGACACTCATTAACATCCTTGCCATGCGACTGAAAAACAAGCAGGAGAGGCGAGTGGTGCCGCCCGTTTGAAAGCGGCGCTGCCTCCCTGCGGGCTGCGCTTCCAGCAGGGAACGCTCTCCGGGGCTGCACTTGGGTGTCATGGGACTGGGGCACCCCATCTCCCTGGAGCTCGGGGAGCGGGAGGGGACGGCCCTCTGTGCACTTAAAAGTGGATTTGGGAGCCCAGAGAGACATTTCTGCTCTTGAAGATGCCGAACAAAGGAATGCAAAAACTCACAATAGCTATTTTGAATACTGCAAACCCAAATATCACCTCCTGGATAAGCTGTGATTCAAAGTGACAGCTTTATATGGCTTGCATCATTTAAAAACCTGATCCTTCTAGCCCCTGAAACCACAGCCCAGGCACTTGTGCTTGGCTGCAAATGAAAGGGCAGCAGTCCCTGGGATGGAGCACTGGGTGAAGGTACATGTTCAGAGGGGAGTCGCTCATCCTTCACTGTGTTTGCTTTGGCCTCTTGGTATTCCTGCACAGCAGTGCCATTACAAACCAGATGAGTAGCACTCATCCTTCATTTCATTAAACAGTTTTTATCTCAAATTGCACAGCACAGACTTGCAAATAAGTTCTGCAGAGTGTCACTGCTATCTACATCAATTTTTGCAAGTTGTCTTGGTTTTTGTTGTTTTGTTTTTTTTTTTAAACTGCTCTGCCCTGGTTCAGACTTGGGAAAAGATTTTTTTTCTCTCTTAAATTACCATGTGTGGCTGGGAGCTGTCATGCTGCTGCATCTCACTGCCTAGGGCAACAGCAGAGACAAAAAGCATGAGTACTGCTGGCGATAGATGTTGGCACCAGCCAGACCAGTTATCAGGCTTTACAACCTCATTGGCTTGGGTTAACTAATATTTTTTCATGGAGTGAATAAATTACCATGTTTAGTTCTGTTTGCTCATCCACCCTTGCAAGGCTTTCGTGCTGAAGCTCATCAATGGTGCAGGTCATGTAGACATCTGTGCTGGGTCCCATAATGACCTTCCACTTGTGCTGTGGACCAGGGAGGGATCTCCACTGGCACCAGCCCTCCAGCCCCATCCTGCTCCATCCTGGCTTTGCTCTGAGGAAGTGTCAGGCATGAGGGTTGTTTCTGGGTTCCTGTGCCGTGACACAAGGAGAAGCTGTACCCAGCTGTACCTCGCAAGATGAGGTTTGAATACTTACAAGCACCAGCCTTGGAGGTGCTGAGTTCAGTCCGGGGCAGGGGGAGCAGATCTTTCCTTTCCCCGCTGGGTCCCCGCGGGAGGGGGCTTTGCTGCGCTCCCCTCCCCTATCCCACCCCTCCTGGATTAAACCAGCCTCCCCTGATTTGCTGCTGGGAAGGATTTACAAACCCACCGCCCAGCCTTCGCAGGGGGTGCTGTACATGACGCCAAGCCTTGCTCCTTTCGCACCAGAGGACTGGGTCCCACTGCATCCTCCCTGCTTCTGGCGGAAGCTCCTGGGCTGCTGGGGCTGGGAACTGGGACGAATGGAGGCACGAGCCCTCCTCGGCCATCGTGGCTGCGTGTACCTGGGTCCGTGCGCGGGTCTGTGATGTCCAGGTGCCTGCGCCGGCCTGAGGTTGGTTTAGGGTTTGTTTCTTCCAGCCTTTTCGCTTGCCAGCGCCTGAGCTCTGCTCCCCAGGGCCGGGCGGATGGGCCATGCGGCCGGGCCAGGGGCAAAGCTCCCCCCACCCCGGGGCGCAGGATCTCGGCAGCCTCCTGGACAAAAGCCTCTGGCTCCATTGTGCCTCGCCAAGGCCGTTCTGCAGCAGCAGCGCAAGAGGGGGCTGGCAGCACGCGCTGCGGGACGGGACCCCCTGCCTGCCCCTAGCACTGGGGGGCCAGATGTGCCCGGGGTGGGGGGACACATTTGGAGATACCTGGTTCTTCCTCCCTGGCTGCAGCTGGAGGATGGAGGGCTGGGAAGCTGGGGTTATCGAGAAGGCTGGCTGGAACGTCAGGAGCGGTGAGAAGGTGGCCGGAAGGGGCTGGGGAGGGCTGGTCTCTTACAAAGGACGATGGTCGGTTCTGCAGGTATCCTCTAGCCTGGTCCTCCAGCTCCAAGGAGGGTCCCTGCCTGCATCCGGGGCTGAGCAGAGCTGGCACAAGGCAAGAGAAACCCTTTCCCTCTCCTTCTCGACTTATTTGTGGCTACTGGCATCCTCTTGTCATCCTTCAGAGCCAGACCCTTGGTACCAGTCACTCTGGCTGTTGCCTCCGGGGCTGCTGCTCCTTCCTGCAGCACCTCCACCCTGGAAACGCCTCCTCTACAGTGTGGGAATTTGGGTGATGGAGGTGAGGTGGGGCAGGCACCAGCTCCCCCATCCCACATTGTGCTGAATCTAACATCCTACCAGCTTCTAGCAGCTATTAACTCTGTAAGGGGCTGGGGGCTGAGGAGTGAGGAGGTAGAGACACACGCTTACAACTATGGGCCTGGCATGGGGCAGAAAGGCTGCCTGCCCCCATGGAAGCACAATGAGCCCAGTCCAGCACTCATCTCGCTGACTGCGTCCCTGTGTGGGACCAGCTGCCAGCTAGCTGTACACAGGGAGCAAAAGCAAGCCCCTCTGCACCCAGGGCATCTGCATTAACGAGACTGGGACAGAGCTGCTGTCTCCCTTATCCATCAGGCTGAGGCACTCTATTTCTCAGGTTAGATGGTTTCCCAGCTCAGGGATATTGGTGCAGTGGGGACTGCAAGAAGTGAAAGGAGTTGGTGAGAACAAGCCCTGTTCCTCTAAAAGCAAAGCCTGGGGTCCCTGCTCACTCCATGGCCAAGGTCATCAGCTGAATCCTGAAAACCCACCTGCTCCTACTGGGAGGCAGGGGCTTATGGCAGAGGAGCTGCAGTTTATTGCACCGTGGAGAAATATGTCGGCTGTGCTTGGCAACAGCAAATGGAAAGTTATTCTATTAAACAGTAAATTACCCCTCCACTGCTTCTTCATTGAGGAGGGTTAATGAGTGGCTTCAGGCAGAGCGAGCAGGAAGAGCGTGTCTGTGTGTGCAGCGCAGATGTGGAACAATTGCTACATCTGGGGACCCCCGAGTCCCTGGTCCCACGCTGCATCCACAACAGCGATTCCATGTCTGAGGCGCTTCACAGGCACCTCCTCGCCTGTGGCTCATCCAAACCAGCCTGCGCCGCGCCGCAGAGCTCCCAGGCGGCTGGTGTGTCCAGCCCTGCTGGGAACAGCCTCTCCCCATCTGTGTCTGGGCTGCTCGGTGCAAATGTTTTCCCTGTGGACTAGAGCTGCTTTGGGGAACCCAGCCCCTCTGCTGGGTCCATGGTGTGAAGCAGGGATGCACTGCCTCACAGACCGTCCCTTTCCCACTGCTCTGTAATCGCTCAAGGAAGCGGGGCAGGTTGGGCTACCCCTGTTTGGACAGTCCCTGTTGTGTGAGGTGGGGGCCAAATCTTCCTGCTCAGGGGCCTCAGCATCTCCCGCATCATCCCGGAGGACCCGATGGATGCTGTTGCCTTCACTCGGTCCCAGTGGTGAGGTCGCCAGGCAGTGGGACTGCCCCCCTCTCCTGCATTCAGCAGGGCCACGTTTACACAGCCATGCTGGCCGTGTTTGCGGGGTGATGCTGGCACAGGATGATGCTGGCCACGTTCACAGGGCAATGCTGGCTGTGTTCACAGGGCAATGCTGGCAGCGTTCGCAGGGCGATGCTGGCAGTGTTCGCAGGGCGATGTTGGCGGTGTCTAGGGGAGATGCTGGCCATGTTCGCAGGGCAGCGCTGGCAGTGTTCGCAGGGCGATGCTGGCAGTTTGCAGGGTGATGCTGGCCACGTTCACAGTGCGATGCTGGGTGATGCTTTTGCTGATTGCCAGCGAGGTAGGGCCTGTCCCTGGAGAGACGCCAGAAAGAGCACATCCCAGCCCTGCCTGTCGCTGCTGCTACCCAGGCGAGATTTACTGTGATCCCAGCGGCCCCGGCCGCCTACACCACTCCATAATAGACCCATCAAGGGCATTGTTGTGCTGCACAAGCCCAACAGGTGCCCTAACGGGGCTGACACGCCGGCCGCTCCCACACAATATCTCACCCTCTGAAGCCAAGCGTGTCCAGTGGGACAAAGGCAGCCTGGCCTCCCAGCACGAGCCGAGCCAACCAGGCATGACAAACGTGGCCCTGGCCAGTGGAGGGGCAGCCCAGGAGCCCACCCTGCATGGGGTCCCTGAGGGACACCGGGCAGCTGGAGATCGTGGCCTCTCTGCTCCTGGCACATCTCCATCTGGGTCTTGCAGCCACTGCTCCCAAACCAGGCGAGTTTGTGTGATGTTGCTGGTGGGAGGAAGGGCTCGAAGCACAGCCCTGGTGCAAAGAGCCAGATCCTGCAGTTGCCAATGCTCCTCAGCAGGGCAGCTGGAGCAGGCACCATGTGTGCATGCTGCTGCCAGTGTTTTAAATGTCTCTGCCCTGCACCAGCACCCAGTCCTACCCTGAGAAGGCCTGGGCACTGCTGTGGACTAGTGACAGTCATGGCACTGCTCTGAAGTGCAGCCTAAGCACCGTGGCAAGCACGTGGGGACATACGGCCTCCTCCCCATGCGTTGAGGCATGGGGAGCAGCAGTGCAGGGTGGCTGCCTTGCAGCCCAGATGTGCTGGAAGGTGCTGGTGGCTGCCGGTGGCTTGGGCAGGGTCCCAGCACCAGTCCAGACCACAGGAGAGTTAACGGGGGCGTTCTGTGGCCCGTCCCGGGGTGGGTGAAAATGCCTGGATGCTGCCCTGGGGGGGCTTGGCTTAAAACTGGCAGCAATTTTTGTTTGAAGCTTTGTAGCTGCTTCGCATCTCTTTGCACGACAGGTCTGGCGCGTACCCTGGAATCCTTCCCCGGATCTTCCCATGAAAACTCCTCTCCTGCAAAAAAAGCTTCTGCTTCGTTTTAACCAAACCCAGAGCCCATCAGACGATCCAGATGGTCTCTCTCTCTATCAAGCAGTTTGGCCCAAATCCCGGTGGCAGACGGCAGGACCAGGCCTCCCCCGATAAAGAAAAGTTAGGGGTTTATGTTTCTCCCCCGCTCCTCATCCATATTCAGAGGCACCCTGGGCCTTTCCCGGGCAGCTGTTGCTCTCCGAGTCCCACATCACCCCACGCAGAGCTCCTGGGTGGTTTGGGATAGCCCCCATGCACCAGGGGCTGAGGTGGGGGCAGGGGGGTACACAGCCCAACCCCCCGGCCTGCCCTCCTGCCTCACCTGACCCTCGCTGTGTTGGCAGCAGTGGAAGGGGGCTGCTTTTGCCATAGAGGAGTTGGCCACAGCCAGCAGCCCAGCTCCGTGGGGTGCTGTGTGGTACTGCATGGTGCTGGGGCATGGGGTGCTCGCTGCATGGCTGGCGCTGGCAATAAGCTCCTGCAGGACAGCGGGAGTCGAGGTACCCACAGGAGGAAGCGTGAGTCTTCAGCATCCCAGCCCAGCTGTCCCACAGGAACTGGGACAGGCGATGGTGGCCTCCAGACAGGCCCCCACCAGCTACTCGCTCTGCTGAGGCCATGGCTCTGCCTATAAAGTGACCCAGTGTTGCTGCAGCTGGACACAGAGACGGAGGGAGCCTGTTTATTCTGCAAGTCACAAGGATTTGCCTGGGGCAAGTGCTTGCAAAAGGAAGGAAACAAGATCCCTCGTCCAGTTCCTGCCTTCCCACCAGCACCAGAGGTAAAGGGCAGGTTAGGAAGACATGGCTCATTTCTGCCAGCTAAGGGGTGAGGGGGAGTCTGGGAGGGAAGAAGAGAGGGGGTCACAGGCATCACACCATAAACTGCCAGCTTTGAGGAATGCCAAGCTGCTAGGAAACAACCTTCACCTGCTGAAATTCAGTTGAGGGCTTCAGCACAGGGGCCCTTCAGATGCTCTGTGGTCTCAGTGTCACCAGGGTCCCCTGGAACTCCAAGGGTGGGCTGCAGGGCCACCTCTGCTGAAGCCATGCCAGCGAGGGGTTGGCTCCCAGAGTCCTGGGAAGCAGCTCATCTTCCTCGCTGTCAGGGCTGCTGGGTAGCAACGAGGAACAAACCCCTTTCATCCATCTCAGGCTCCGCTTCCTCCTGGGATTGGGGCCAGAGGAAGGAGATGTCATGAAAACGCAGACAGATGATGGGAGCCTGCATTAGGGATGGGAAAAGGCTGCTGATTTGGGCCAAACTGGTGCGGCCCTGTGTGTGTGGGAGGTGGCCCTTATCAGAGCAAGACCCTGTGCAGACACCTCCCTCTTGACCTGACTAAGGAGCTTGTGGAGCGCTGCGCACGGGGCGGCATTCATTTAAGGGACACTCCTGCCCCTGGGACCCCCATTCACAAGGGGAATGAGTGTGCAGTTGGTGTGCCTGTGCTCACACACCTCTCCACCCGCTTCCAGAGCAATACACCAGGCTCCCACCTCCCATGGGGTTCCTCTTCAGGGAGGACATTCGCAGCAGTTGTTGCCAGCAGCCAGGGCTCTGTCGGGCATCTTGAAATACCAGCTGTTTTCCTTAAAGACATAGTTCTTGGAGCCACAGGGTTGCTAAAGTGTTTCAGCTGCCATTAATAAACCAGGTAACCAGCCCTCCTGGTCACCCCATCCTGCTTTACATTTGTAGACCTCAGGGAAGAAAATTGAAGGCAATAAAAGGAATGCAGTGCTCACATTTCTGAGACACCAACCTTCTGGGACCAGGCTGGTAAGATTTATTGACTTCACATCTTTTTGTGTTCTTCCAGGTGGATCAGCCAGATACATTTTGGTGGTTGACATTAAGATGCTCCCCTGTAGTGGGAAAGGACAAAGCTAATGCTGCAGCTGGAACTTGAGGATTTCCTGTCAGCATGTGGGGCAAAGAGCGAAGTGGAGATGCCTCCCCAGGTCCTCTCTGTATGCTGGGGTGCTTGGCCACAGGGTTCCCACGAGCAGACCCGGTGCTGTCCTAGATGACTAGTGCCAGCACACTGTGGTCCCCACGGCCTGCCTGGTCCCCACACCTCTCCTGGGCTCTGGATGATGGGGACGGGACTCCAGGCTGCCGGGTGGGAGACAGGCCAAGGGTGCCTGGAGCACATCGCGGGGGATGCAAAAGCTTTGGGCACCCCCCGAGGAGAGGCGGGGCTGCTCTGTCGGCTGCCGCACGGTTCGCAGGCTGTTTCTCTGGTCTCTGCCAGACCCCGGGTGCCTCTGCCCGCACGCTACCGGCTCGCCTTGCTGCACCCGGGCAGCCCGCAGCCCCCTCGCGCGGGGGGTCAGCACCGCCGTTCGGCTGGGGGGGCCGAGCGGGATCCCACCTTGCCGCACGGCCGGGGCGGTGCACAGCCTCGACGGCTCTGACTACCGGGGTGCCGGTGCCTTGCCCGGCCTGAACCGCTCCCACCCCCGCAGCCGCGGTGCCGGGGGCGCGGGGAGGGGCGGCGGCGGGGGGGCCCGTCGGGGCGGGCAGG
>VZTU01012192.1:33019-45309 GCA_013400835.1 Zapornia atra
GGCACCACGGTGGACTGCCACGGCACGGCCCTGCGCGCCGTGCCCAAGAGCATCCCCCGCGGCACCGAGCGCCTGTGAGTACCGCCGGGCTTTGTCCGGCCCGGCGCGGTGGGAGCGGCCGTCGCGGGCGGGTGTGCGGTGGCCCGTGCCGGGCTGCGGGCGTGTGTGCGGGGCAGGGCGCTGGGGCGAGGGCTTGTCCGGGACGGGGGTTGCGTGTGCAGGAGCCCGGCGGGCGGCACACATGTCCGACAACCTGTCGGGAGTGTGCGGGAGCCCCTCAGGGGTGGCATGAGCAGGAGTCTGCCCGTGGGTCTGTGTGCAGCAGCCCGTCCGGGGCAGG
Organism: Zapornia atra; assembly: GCA_013400835.1. NCBI lineage: Eukaryota > Metazoa > Chordata > Aves > Gruiformes > Rallidae > Zapornia > Zapornia atra. The sequence continues at coordinate 33,360 of VZTU01012192.1, forward strand.
TGTGCAAGCGCCCACCCAAGGGGGTGCGTGTGTCTGTTAGGGGGAGTACTTGTGCAGAAGCCTGTCCAAAAGGTGAGTGTGTAAGGACCTGGCGGGGTGTGTGCATGTGCAGCGTCCCGCTCAGCTTGGGGGACCGTGTGTAAAAGTGTCTGTCCAGGGGATGCCTGTGCAGGAGCCTACTGGGTGGGTGCATGTGCATCATCTCCTCCGTAAGGGGGGTGCTGTAGCCCCTCGGGGTGGGCATCGGTGTATGTGCAAGAGCTTGCTGGGGCAGAGTGCATGGCAGCCCTCCGTCAGTGGCAGGGATGTGCAAGGGGTCTGGTATGTACAGGAGCCAGTGTGTGCCAGTGTGTGTGCAAGCACACAGAGTAGGGCTGGGATCAGTGTTGTGCGGGGAGGGTGGGGTGCTCCAGGGGGACATTTGCACTGGGGCAGCCTGGAACAGGCTGTTCGCCCTATGGCACCCATGCCTGCTGTAACTTGTTCCTTCCACACAGACGGGGGTTGCCTGCAGGTCCCTGCCACCCCAAGCTCCTACCAGTGCTGGGGACCCCTTTTTCCCTGTGGATGTCTCCTGGGGACCCTGTTCTCCCCTTGGGATGCCCCTATGTGCCTGGCTCAGCCAGCCCCACCAGTCCCTTGTGCCCGCACCTCCCTGCTCATCAAAGCCTCTACACATCCCCAGGGGGACAGGGAAGGGTCCCTGGGTCTCTCTCCCCATAAAGAAAGCTTTTCTCCCTCGGAGCATAGTGACAGTCCAGATGGCTGCAGGGGTCCTGTGGCACCCGCTGAGGTTCCATAAGTGGAACCCCCCTCTGCTACTGTGGCTGGGCAAGGCTCACCCCTGTGCTGCAGCAGGTCCCTGCTCTGGGGAGATGGGTAAGAGCTGCATGTGTCCAACCCACTGCTGGTGGCAGGTTCCACAGTGCAGGTGTCCCCAGTCCCAGCAGGAGAGCAGGGCTGTCCCTAGCCTCTTGCCTCTGCTCGGGCGGTGGGTGTCCTGTCCCAGAGGCTGCAGTGGAGCCTGGTGTCACGGTAGCCTCCCTCCCCCAGCCCCAGTCATGGTCCAGGGTGCCCCAACATCCCTTTTGCAGTGCAGGGAAGCATTGGGCTGCTGCATTCTTGGGCTGCAGAGCTGCAGGATGTGTCTGAGGACAGCCACGCACACCGTGCTCCTCCTGCCCCTTTGCTGCCCTGCCTCCGGTTACTGGAGTGTGAATGTGCCCTTTGCCTGCAGCTGGGGAGGGACTCGGCAGGCAGGGACTGCAGGCAGCCTGGCAGCTGCCAGGGCTGCACCCAGCACGCAGCGCTGGGAGCTCTGCGGGACACCGCTCTGGTGGAGTTTTCTCCCGCCATAATTATCCTCATACAAATGATTATCACCCGGCACGACGAGCAGGCTGCTGCGAGCTGCAGCCCATGGAGCCAGCTCCCAGGCAGGGTCCCCCTTTCTTCTGTGCTCGAGGCGGGGTGGGGGGGGTGGGGGGAAAGATTGCGGGAAGCCTGCACGCTCCCTTTCTGCCCCTTGGGGAGCTCTGTGGGCTCCGCAGCATCTGGTGCAGGGTGCTGGGGGGACCGTGGTCAGTGAGCCCCCGCCTCTGCCTGCTGGGCTGAGCTCTGCCGAGACGCCGCTGGAGTGGGCAGGCAGAGGATGCCCTTGGGTGGGTGTCTCCTACCCCACAGGGCATCTCCCCCCGGCTCCGGCAGTCAGTCATGACTGCTGTCTCCTGTTCTGCCTCCACTGACCCAGTCCCCCATGCCCATCCTGCTTGGTGACACTCTGCTCTCTGTATGTCCCCGCAGCAGCTACCGGTGCCAGAGCTGCTGCCTGGGTTGAGCTAGTGGTGCTGCTCTCTCGTGGGTGTTGTCTGCTGGATAACTACTTCCCGCTGTGTTGCACGCCCTCGCAGGTGCTTGAGAGTGTCTGTGAGGAGCAGCTCTATCTGGGAGCAGTGAATTCCTGCTGTAACAGCTCATAAGTGAGTTCCAGTTCCCTGTAAAGAGGCTACAACATCCCAGTCTCCAACTTCTCACTGTTTGGCAGAGCAGGGTCAGCTAGCACCAGCCACAGGGGCTGTGCTCAGGACTCGCTGTCTCCAAGGGCTGGGTTTCCTTGGGAAGCCAGCAGTCCCAAGATGTGGCCCTCCACTGACTGGTTTTCCCCAAGCCCCAGGAAGTGCAGTGTTTAGTGATGCCAGCCTCACAGTATGTCCCACAGTCCGGGTGAGCTGTCAGGTCCCTGCTGTCCTGTTGCATGCCTGTTGCCTGCTCACAACCTTGCAGGGCAGCCTGGGGTGGTGTTTGTAGGCTCCAGGCTTTCTCCAGCCTGGCAGCTGGCTAAGTCCATCGTGGCATGGGTTGGACTCCTGGACAGCCACTGCACCCATGCACGCTGGCGCTGTGAAAGCCATCATGGGGACTCAGCCATGTCCTGTGGTGAGGTCTGAGCTCCATTGCTTTTGAAACACACCCTTTTCCTTTGACGAGGCAATTATTTGCTTCTCAGAGTCACTACGACTATGGAGAATCGTGAGCTGGGTAGAAACTGTCTTGTGTTCTGCTGGAAGGCCTCCCTGCTGTTGCCTCCCTGGTGCTGTGTTGTTGTTGCAGGGGAAAGGCAGGAGAGAGGAAGGAGCACAGGCTGTGTGAGGGGATGGGAGCCCCTCTTTCCTTGCACCAGGGCACAGCACATTGCTTCCTCAGTGCCTTCTAGTCCACAACTCAATGTTGCCAAGGGATGCCCACCCCCCACCTCCCCCTGCCCCGGCCTGGATCAGGCACAGAGCAGGGGGGCTTACGCTGCAGCAAGGCGGGAAGCAGCCGGGAAATCTCTGGGTGCTTTGCACAGCTGCCAGTGCTCCTGTCTATGCCTGTGGCAAGCACAGAGCAGGTCCTGGAGGCATCTCAGGCAGGATGGAGTGATAATCCTCCAGCAGTACAGTGCTATGTGCTCCCAGGAGAGCCGTGGGAGAAGAGCACAGCTCCCTTCCCCACTTGCTTGCTTTTCTTTCTTGCTCTGAAAGTGCCTCTGAGGAGCAGGCTGCCCTGTCAGGGAGCCGGGTCGCTCTCCCTGTGCCAGCGGATCAGTGCAAATTCGCCAGTGTCCAGCGGCCGCTTCCAGCCCGGCTCTGTGCTCGTGGGGCTGAACGGAGCCCGATGGCCTCGCGCTTGGCTCTGGCTTTTGAAGTTTTCAGCTGACACCTGAGAGTTGCCCTGCTCACCCCTTTCACCTCCTCTCCAGTGGGCTGAATGTCCCCCACCTTGCAGTCAGCCATGCCGTGCCCCTCTTGGCACCCGATTCTCTCCATGTTGCGGGCAGCAGAGCTGGGCTTGAGGGTCCCCATCGCTGCACGCCCCATGGCTCCCTCTTCTCCCTCACAGAGTCCCAGACCTCAGCATTGCATAGGACTCCCGTTTGCCTTGTTCCCCTAACTTGGGGTTTGCCTGTACTGAAATGGGCCCCATCCTGAGCACAGCCAGCTCTGCCATCTTTCCCCATCTGTGTTGGCGGAAGGAAGGGTACCCAGTCTTCAGGTACAGGAGCATGACGCTGATGTGGCTGCACCTGAAGCGTGCTCGTGCACTGCCTCACTGTCCCCTGCTGAAATTACAGCAGCGAGCTCTTGTTCAGAGCGTGTTTAATTCATGCGCTCATGTCTCCCTCTAGCCAGTTAATCAAAATGTCTTGCAGCAGCGCACACAGCAGCACTTGTGTGTCTTGCACCAGTTGTTGGGCTGCATCTCCTTGGGAGGAACATTAATTCTTAAGGAGCACCCTGAGGGGGTCAGCTTCTCCCTTCCCTGGGGCACCTGGGCAAGTTTTTGGTGTTGTAACTGAGCAGACTGGGTGCAGGGGCAGTGAGGGAGCGAGCAGGCTCTGCAGAACTCTGGGGCAGGGTGCAGGACCGATATCCAGCTGGGGCAGTGCTCGGTCAGTCCCATTGCCCTCAGCTCACCGGAGAGCCAGTGGTGGGCTCTGGGAGAATGCGGGCTGGCGGGGGGAGGCAGCCTGCTCAGCCCACCGTGGTGGCTTCCTCGGGAGCCTTCCCGGACAGAGGAAATTTGCAATTCTATTCCAATTTCTCCCTTAAGCTACGTCCAAGGCAGATGCTGTCTATATATCGCCATGGTAACGCTGCGTTCTTGCTCTCCATGGAATTGCATGCTGGAAAAATATTAGTTTAAAAAACTATGTCATGTTTGTATTGACTGGAGCCGAGTCTGATAGCGGAGAATCTATTGTCCCCTGGTTGGGAAAAGTCACCGGTAACAGGCAATAAAGCCAGGTGGATTGGCCTCCGGTGACCACTTCTCACCCCGCACGGCAATTGCTTCGCTATAAACCCTTCCCTGGCTCTGTTTTATTGCATCCTTTAAAATAGATATTTTTGCCTTAAATGCGCTGCCCCTTTGCTCCGCCAGGGCGATGCAGTGTGCTGCTGGCAATTACTCACTGCTGAGGTGGAAGCAAGGAGGGGGAATCGTTCCTGCCTTTAATTGTGGGTCTCTCATGTGCACCTCCAAACGCCGTCACTGCTGCTGCTGTGTGCTAGGCAGGGCGACAGCGGTGCCGGGGCAGGGTAGCACCCCGCGTGCTCACACACAGACACTGTCTAGCTGGCTCATTATGGGACACGCATTTGCTTTGAGTTTCATGCTCTTCTACTTCATTGTTTCCTACCGAATCTCTGGCTGGCGGAAGAGCAAGGCAGCTGTAAAATGTGAAGGATGGATGCTTGTGAGTTCCTCAGGGGGGACTGGAGCCTACAGCCTGGGGGGATGGAGGGGACTTAGGGTGCCATCAAGGCGGTGTGGGCAGGGAAAGGCTGTGCCATCTGGGGAAAGGGGAACGAGCCCGTGACCCCACATTGAGAGGGGGTTTTGCTGCATCCTTCCTCTGGTTTGCTCCCTGGGGAGCTGGTGAGGCGAGCACTGGAGCAGGATGTGTGCGTGTGTGCACGCACGGGAGAGGCGATGTGGGCAACCAAGGAGCCTGTCTTTGTCTCTCATCTGAGTCCTTCATGGTTCCATGCCCGCTCCAGAGGTACTTAGTGCTGCAGGCACGTCCCCTTTATCTTCAGTGCTGCCAGAGTAACCTTTTATAAAACCTGAGAGGCAGAGATGCTTCCGTGCATGCTTTGCTGGAAGGCAATAAAACCCAGTTGTGTGTTAGCAAACAGCCCCATCCTCAGGGATGTCAGACTCTGATCTCCGCTCCCCGGCAGTCTTCCAGTGTGAGTAGCTCCCAGGCCAGCTCCAGCAGCTGGCCACTGGCCCCGCTCGGAGGACAGCCAGGGATGGCTGCAGTGGCAGGAGTGGCGAGTGGAGGTTTTCCTGCTGCACGGGGCCAGGCTGCAGTTAGTGATGTGGGCAGTGAGACGGGATGGTTTGCAGCCCAGTCCTTAGGGTTGGGGTGCTGCGAGAAGCAGGAAGGGAATGAGGAGGGAAGGAGGAATCCTGCTCCGTTGGTGCTGGGGCAGCCCCAGGATGTCCCCTCAGGGACCACCTCGGGCGTCCCTGCCACAGACAGGCTCTGGAGCTGTGCGATCTGCTTTCTTGGTATGCATTTTGGATGCACTCGCTGCTCAAAATAGCAGAGGCAAGTGTCCTATGGGGGAGAGAGGCGGCTGGGAGGAGGAAGATCAGAAAAAAGGGAAGATGAATTTTTCAAGCGATACAGCCGAGGAGCAGCCCTGGGCACCAAGAGTGGGAGAGATGCAAGCTCCTGGTCCCAGATATTTCCCAGTGGGAGGAAGCTCCAGCTCAAATATGGGATGCTCCAGGAGATCCATCTGATCTGGATTCAGCAGGCTCCAGTAACTCATCAGATCAGGTGCACTTGTCTGCCCATTCCTGCCATGAGCTGCTCCAGGAGGGATGAGCAAAGGGGGTTTGCTGAGGAAGGTGCAGGGTGGATTGGACCTGAGTGGCAGGACAAAGCCTGAGGGCTGGGCTGCCTCCCCTGCCTGGGGAAGGAGCAAAGAAGCCAAGGCAGCGGGAATGCTCCTTGCCAGGCTAGTCAGCACAGCACAAAAAGCCCCGTTTTGAGGGTGTCCAAATAAATCTGAGCCTTGGCTTCCCATTTACGAAACAGAAGTGACCTGCTGCCTTTTCTCTCTCACACCAGAGTCGAGGGAGGTTATTTATTTATTTTTAACATGATGGTGACGTGCCACAGTGCTGGGTGAGTGTAAAGCACTCCCTGACTGCGAGCGGCTAATGGCTGTGGCATGAAAACCCCAGAGAGAAGTGAGGAGGAGTAGAAAGCCTTCCAGATCCTCACCGTTACCCACACAATCGATGCTGTTTGTAACGCTTAAAAATTTATCGTGATGCTAACCTGCTGTAGTACCTCATAAAAGCTTACAGAGCGCCCTGTGCTCCAGGGGCCAACGCGGTGCTTGTGGTGGGGTGGCTTCCCCTTTCACTAGCTCTTGGAGCTATTCTTTTTGGACATGTCACCCTGCAGGCATCTGCTAGGGTGGGTACTGTGGCAAGGTGTTTGCTCTGGGGTGTAACGCACCCTTAAAGGGACTTTGATGAACCCTGTGGGCACCCTTGGTCTTCCTTGTTGGGATCTGGGCAGGGCAGGAATGGGGAGGAAAGGAGCAAAAAGGGATGGAGAGGAAAGGAGGAGAAGGTGCTGGGCCTCTTGTGCTGCTATGTCAGCCCAGGGTGTGGGTGCCCAGTGCCAGCTCCCCAGGAGCACCCTGTATCCACTTTGGAGGGGATGGGGTGAGCACCTGGCTGTGACCCCACGGGCCGCAGGGAGCCAGTGGATGGGGTGAGCACCCCTCTGTGCTGGTGCTGGAGGGAACACCACCTCTCCTGGTTCTGGGAAGGGGTCTGCCCTACCTTTTGCTGCTTGGGCAGCTCCCAGTGAGCCTGTTCTGGGACTCTGTGACATTCAAACAGACGGGTGAAATCTTGAGAAGAACTGAAAATGCAATAAAGTATCAGAAGAAAGGCTGCAGCTGCTCTGTTCCCCCCGTGCTGAGTGCAGGGGTCAGTTCAGGGTCCGAAACTCGTCCGTGTTTCCATTAGCAGTCTGTGTGATGGGACACGAACTGCGCCTGACATTTGCGGATGCCAGCGGGCTGGGGGACAGGCAGGCTTGGCAAACAGGAGGAATGGGCTGACAAAAAGGATGCTGTTGCCTGGGGATGAGAGGAAGGTGTTTGGTGGGAGGAGATACCAACACTGCAGATGTGGGATGGGAGCGCAAGCCAGGCCGGTCCTGCCCCTGCAAGGCAGAGGGACCCTGAGGGAGGGCTGTTGGGGGAATAGGGCTGCAAGTGGGGACCTGCCTGAGCAAGGGAGCAGCCTGATCTCTGTACTGTGGTGGCCAGGGCAGGCAGGGATGGGATTCATCTGCAGCGAGAGGGCTTCAGGTCAGAGTTTGTAAATGATCCTCGAGGCAGGAGCAGTGCCGTACTGGGATAGGGCACAGGGGAGTGTCAGTCCCCAGCCCTGAGGAGCTGTGTACAGTCTGTCAGGATTGATGGAGGGCTTCGGTGACACTGCTGTGGGGTGTGTGACCTTGCAGCCTTCATCTCTCCACTTCATTGATTATTATCTGGCACTGGGGGCTCCAGCTGGGATCAGGGCTCTGGGGCAAGGGCTGTGGAGCTGCTGGGAGGGGAGCCATACCACTAAGGGCCAGTGCTCAGAGCCAGGGGCAGAAATGGCAAGGGCATGGGTGCATGGAGAGAGGGATGCATCACATCAGTGAGGCAGCTGCCAGCTCGCTGGGCACCAGGGCAGCGGTGGCCCCCAGAGCAGGCCAGCAAGAGCATGGCTGACTGCAGGCATGGCTGGCACCAACAGCCCGGGACACCTTTCTCTGCCGGCGGGTGCAAATGCAGGGTTCTCTGTCGCAGACTTGCCCTCTTGACTTCCTAAAAGCGGGAGCCTGGGCAGCACAGCAGTTGGGATTTCTGCCTCAGGAGTAGAGAGGAGCTGAGTGAGCACAAGGACAGGAGCCACGTGCGTGCCCCAGGCCGGTGCTCTGTGATGGAGTATAGGCCGTGGGCTGTGCTGTCTGTTCCTTCCCCTTCCCGCTCCTGATAAATCCGTGCCCAGGGACCTACCACTCACGTTGGCTGTATTTAGGAAGTTACCTCTCAGCACTTGTGCTCTCGGAGGCTGTTACCCAGTGAGTGCAGCTCCAAACCCTGCAAAGGGAAACGACGCGTCAGACCCCGCGGGACTGGAATAAGCCATCCAAAGGCTGAAACCAAATATAAACCCAGACTATGCAAATCCAGTCTAACGAACCCTGCTGAAGCGCAGACATCCCATCTGGGAGTGGGATGATCCACAAGCAATGTAGCAAAGGGACCGCTTGTTTTAATGGCTTTCCTATTCCCAGGGAGGGGGTTTGCTGAAACTTGAAGGCTGCAAATGAAAATTTGCTGCCTCTCCAGCAGCAGTGTGAGATTTGGGGTGCCGGGTGGGACAGAGGAGGGCAGCCTGTATGAATTTGAGGGCACTTTCTGGTATTATACCTTTTGGATTAATGGTGAAAGAGCACGCCCTGCATCTGTGCCTTCAAATCACAGTTCAGAAATGCAACCAATCTGCCAGGCTGCTCCCCAGACACATCAGTCCTTATCAAAGCTCTGCTGTGCGGGGCAGAGTGGGGTGTTTCGCTTCACTAGGAAAGGGCATGGAGGCAGCGGGTGAGCAGCTGAGCAGCAGGGATCCGGCTTTCTGGGCACAGCAGACTGTAATTTATCTCCATGAGGAACTGAAGGGGATTTAGAGGGGAAAAAATGGCATGAAGTTAAATAGCAGTGTTGCCTTGGCATCCTTACAAATAAGCTTTACCTGCTGTTCGTTCCCATCTTGGTTGCAAAGGCCATCATTTACCCGAACAAAGGCAAGGGGAGATGCTGAGAGTGGTTGTCAGGGAGCACAGAGGGCCTGTCCCCAATGGAGCAGGGCTGTGAAGGGGCCCAGGGACACTGCCCTGTCTGGGGACAGCCATCAGCCCCAGTGGCAGAGCACCCTGAGGATGCTCAGTGAGTGTGCAAGGAGCAGCGGTTTGGTTGGGCTTAGTAGGCAGCACAGTTGCCCCCCAACAAGGGTGGTGTGTCCCTGGGCACTGCCCCAGAGCAGTGCATCCTGCCTTGTGCTGAAAAGGCTTTGGGTTTGGTCTGGGATGTCCCAGAAGGTGTCTGGGAAAGGGGGCAGAGCCTGGTTTTGGCATTTGGAAGGACTGGCTGGTGTTTCTGCATGTCCCTCTGCTGCTTTGCTTGTGCTCTGTCTTGGAGGACCTCAGCAGTGTCCAAGCCCACCCTTGACTTCGCAGGCTGATGTATGAATGTTGGCTTTCAGCGTGTGCAGTGATTACATCAGGCCTCCCTGCTCTGCGTGCCTGCAGCAGAGATTTCCCAACTTCCACTTCCACGCCGCAGCCAGGGCGATGTTACGCGTGTTTATACGCAGGCAACACGGGAGAGTGCTGCTGGGGACCCTCCCTCGCTGGGAGCTCAGATGGGCGCTCTTACCTCCAGCTTGGCCTTCAGCCTGGCCCTGGGGCAGTGCCAGGCCATCTGCTTTGGCAAACACCCTTTCAGGCACTGGGGGAAACCCACTCCCCAGGCCGGGGTCTCTCCTTCCCTGCCCTCAGCTGACCCCGGAGCTGCGGTCCATCAGGAGGTGGGCGCGTGTCTGCCCGTACCGAGCCACCCCTGCTGCGGCGACAGCTGTCCCCATCCCAGCGCCTTGCACCCGGCTTTGCTGCCGGGAGAGGGGCAGAGCTGAGCCCGGGAGAGGGGCAGAGCTGAGCCCGGCAGGGCGCAGCCTCACGGCACGGATGGAGCCCACTCCCCGGGAGCAAGGGGCCAGACCAGGAGCCCGGCGAGCAGCGGGGCTGGGGAGCCTGGCTGTGGGTGTCGGTTTAATCGCCGGGGCTGGGGAACCTCTATTCATTCCCCGCTTGCATTCATCTGTGTCTTAGTAACTGCTCCCCCCACCTCCCTCCCGACACAGGCGCACACGGCTGGATAATGGCAGGAGCCCGGCAATCTCGGGCGCTGAATAGCGGTGTAATTACGGGGCTATAATGGCGAGCTGGAACTCATTAGCCATTATCAGCCGTTTCAGCGGGACAATGGCAGCACCCCGGGGTGTGCGGCTGCGCTGGCTGTACCCGGCGGCCCTACACGCTGCGCGGCGGCTCCGAGGCCCGCCCGCCGCTGACCTCGGCCCCTCGCACGGCTGCAGAACCCGGCGGAGGGAGGAGGCTTTGGCTCTGGATGGAAACGATGGACTTCGTGTTCAGCCCCTCGTGTGATATGGGGCATCCCTGCGGTCAGGGATTATAGAGCCCTGGGGTGCTGGGGTCCCATCCAGGCAGCGCAGCCTGCTCCTGCCTCTCCCTGCCCTGGCTCCAGCAGCTCATCCCTACATTGGCTGCCTCCCCTTCCCGTAGTTTGTTTCCACTTTATTTCTGTGTCTGCGTTCAGTGCAGGCAGCAGGTCCTCAGTGTGGGATGGGCCGTGTGTTCCCGTAGGCATCCTCCATCGGCAGAGCATGCCGTGGGCACATCAGCCTCCCGGCGAGCGGTGAGCACTGCCAGGCTCTGCGCTGCTGATGGGGCGGGGGGTGGGTCACAGGGACCCCCAGCTCTGCACACTGTGGGTCTCGGGGCGGATGGTCCCCGCCTCTCCCTGCAGAGCTCGCAGCCCATAATGCGGAAACACATCGCAAAGCTGAGACGCTGAGGTGCAAATCTCTGCAGCTCCTGGCTCTATATTTTAAAGCAGGATAATCCTAGCAGGGGAGAGCTGGGGAAGTGTAACCAGCAGGCTGGGAGCACAGCTCCTGTCACATGTGGGTCTGCCAGTGGGGCACACTTTGCCCGTGTCCTGGAGAGAGCCTGGGCAGGATAGAGGCATGGGGTGGATGCAGGCACCCCACAGGCCACCCTCCCTCCCCCTTTTATCCACCAGCAAGGGTGAGTAAGCCTGGATGGTGTCTCCCCTCTGGCTAGGATGCCTGTCCTTGCACTCACCCAGGGCTTTTGCACAAGGGAGCAATGCTAGGGGAAGCAGCCTGTCCCTTACCAGTGTCTCTTGGCAGATGAAGTGTGGGTTATTCTCCGAGTAGATCTTGCAGAGGTGGCAGAGAAGGGTTGGAGGTGTTGATCCCTGAACCGGTTGTGAGGCATGTTGGTGACCTGCAGTTGGATGCTTGGAAGGATACAGCTTTTCTGGGGGGTAGCTGTTCACTTTCTTATTACTGCTGCCCTCTCTAAGCGGCTCTGTGTGTTTGGGATGACCCTGCCAGGTGTTTGCTGCATTTCCAGAGTGCAGTGATGTACGTCGCTGCTGGCCTTGCTGGGCTACTTACTGCATTGCTCACGGCTCTGGGGCTTCTGTCCCAAGGGGGGCAAGCCAGTGTGGAGACAGTGAGATGGGGGGAGCTGGAATGCCTTTAGAAAAGATGTAAGCTTACATATTCTTGGCCAGCCAGGCTTCTGTGTGCCATTGAGGATGAGGGGTCCTCTGCAGAGCCAGCGGCCAGCCCTGCTGTTCTCAGCAGAGAACACAGAACTGTAGCAGCTGCTGCTGTCCTTTGGGCCCTGTCTGCCCTTTTTTGGGAGCTACTGAGGAGCCCCAGTGTCTGGCCACTTCCTGATCACTGTCTTGCTGATCTCTGCCTCTTCTCTCTGCAGGGAGCTCAATGGCAATAACATCACACGGATCAACAAGAATGACTTCGCCGGGCTGAAGCAGCTCCGCGTCCTGTGAGTTCCTGGCAAGGGGGCACCTGCCCTGGCCTTGGTGGGCACCATGTTTGGCTTGTGACCCCTCCTGGGGCTGGTGGAGATGATGCTCAGCCCATTGCTGGGCATCTGCCAGCAGGGCTGGAGGGCATCCACATTGCACTGAGCATGGTGGGCTTCCAGCTGGGAGGGAACGGGGCGAAAGATGCCAGGTTG
>VZTU01012192.1:54060-96285 GCA_013400835.1 Zapornia atra
CCCCCCCCCCCCCCCCCCGCCCCGTATCCCACGGGCGTGTTAATGTGCAGAGCCAGGCAATTAACCCATATTTGCCAGTTGATTCTCCAGCGGGTGGGTGCTGGACCCCCTTGTCCCTCCTGCTGGGACTGCCATGAAACCATGCTGTCAGGGGGTTCCAGCGCTGCTAGTGACAGCTGCCTGTGAGGGTGCCTGTGCCATGTCCCTTCTCTGCTGGTTCTGAGGGGCTCGTGGTGCTGTTGGTGTAGGCGCTGGACTTGGTGGGCACTGGCTTCCTGCCCAAGCAGCCGCCCGGGGCACTGCCCTGCTTTACCCACTGCAGTAGGTGGGTAATTTTTCCCGTGTTTAAGTGCCATAGAGACCAAATGTGGGTGTGAGCGGGTAAGATGCCCCGTCTCACCTCGGGGCGGGGGGGAGCAGGGGGGGCTGTTCCCAGTGTGGTAGGCATTGCCAAGGGGAAGCTGTCCTCTTCCCTTGGGTATGGGCTGGGGGCATCCAGGTTTGGAGGTGCGAGTCCGCATCCAGGCACAAGCACAGGACAGCTGCCTACACAAAGAAACCCGGCCAGCAGCGGGTGGGGGTGGTGTTAGGGAGGTGGGGATTCAGTTGCCAGATTCTCATCTGTGTTAAATTAATTATCATCCCAGGCTTATCCTCACTTAACCAGCGAGACGCAGACGGCTGTGGTTGGGACACCCACCGCCCTGCCAGAGCTAAGCAGCATATGGATTAGGGGGGGTCTTAGCATCTGCCTTCCCTGGCCCCTCCATGGTTGGTGCACCCCTCTTTGCCCCCAGAGGCTCTGGTCCCTATTTGTGTTTGTATTTCCCTTCAGGACAGGAAAAGCTGGATTAATTTTTACTGCTCCTGAGGGAGCTGTTGGTAACTGAAGACATCTCGCTGTCTTGTTTTCTGCAAACTGGGAGGCAGGAAATGGCAGGGATGGTTTAAAATGGTTTCCTCACCCCCCCTTCCCCCTGTCTGGTCCTCACTGCTTCTCCAATGGGGGACGGCTTTTGGGGCAGAGCTGCTTGGGAGAAATAAAGTCACTCAGACTTCTTCCAGGCCCTAAGGCTGGATGGGAGAAGTGTCTCCGGGAGGCAGGAAGAGCTTGAACATCCACTTGAGTGTTTGGGTAAAGGTAATTTTGGGATCCTACAAAGGAGGAGCAAGGGGTGTCAGCCCCATTGCACAGAGTATTAAAAGTGGACAGTACAGGAAAAACTCCCAAAAAGTGCCTCTCACCCCAGAGCTGGGAAGTCCTCCATCCCCAGACCCCTCCCATGGCAGAACTGAGAAGGGAACTCAGAAGTCCTGGCCCTGCGTCCCCCCTGCCTTCCCATCCCTGGTACAGCACTGAAAGGGGCTTTTGTCCAGCTCTGAGCCCCACAGGTGGGTGGGCGCTTCACACCCCCCACCCCTGGGCTGGGATGCTTTTTCCCAGGGGCTGCTGTTGGCCAGTCGCTACGCGACGCGGGCTTGTAGGTCGCCTCGGCAACGGGGGCCTGGGGATATGGGTTGGGGGTCAACCCCATCATGGGACCCTTTGGGATGTTTGCCTGGGGGCTGGTGATCCTGCTTTCTGCAGACCCGTGCTTACCCAGGCTGTGCGTTTCTGCTGGGTACGTGCTGGTGTGCAGCAAGCGTGGTGGGAATGCGACATCACTGCGTGCTGTGCTGGTGTGTGACAGGCACAGGTACCTGGTGTTGGGGTCTTGCCCCAGGGATGCTCCAGCAGCGCTCTCCGTTGCACAGCCAGGCTGTTACTGCCCACCAATCACCACTGGCGCTATTAATTACTGATCATAGGGATGAAGTCGGGGCAGTGTAGTAGGAGGAATCTGTGCTTGTGGGGTAAGCGGGAGCAAGCAGACAAGGAGCAAGCAGGGGGGCTGGCTGCATTCCTGGGACTCGGCAGCGTTTCCAGCTCTTGCTCTCCAACCGGAGGCATTTCCACCTCCCGGCGTTGCCGTCCCGCTCCGGCTCGCTTGTTCTCTTCCCCACGGGCGCAGCGTGTTGCTCATTCCTGCATCCTACGATTTCACAGCATCCCCGCAGCCGGGTGTTAATGAGATTAGACCCGAGCTTTAAGATGTCTCTCTCTCTCCTTTGCCATCCAATTACACAGCCCGCATGGTATCTGATTGCCTGTGAGAGGGAAGGGCTGGGGCTGGCTGGGATGGGAGGATGCAGCTGGTCTTTCTGGGTATCAGCCCCGTTGTGCAGAGTGGTTTTCTTTCTTTTATTTTCTTCTTTTTTTTTTTGCTCCCCCCTTGGCTTTGAGCTGCTTCGTTTGGCTTTTTCATCGCCTCTCGACATGGCGGCTGGGCAGAATTTGTTTAAATTAACTGCTTGAATGGCAGCGTTTGTGTGTGTTGCTTGGGAGGGGGGGGGCGAGCTCAGACAGCACCAGAATGGATGAGGGGGATTAAAGGTGCCTAATGGGTTCCAGATGGGCATCCCGGACTGGGAAACACCCCCACAACCCCAACCTTAGCTGGGGGCCACTGGCAAGGAACTTGGGGCTGAGAGACAGGATGCAATGGCTGGTGGCTGCCTGGTTCTCCGGTAGTGGGGCGGCTGCTCTGGGCATGTGCCAGTGGGAGCAGGGTGCCCCGAGGCCCTGGGGTGCTGGCTGCCTCGGCATCACCTGGCCGTGCCTGAGGTGGGCAGACAGATGCATCACAGGAGGCACTTTCTGCCCAGCTGGCCTGGAGTGTGGGGTGCAGCAGGCTCTGCTCTCCCCTTTGCAGTCTCCGGGGAGAGCTGGTGTGTGAGCCCGGCTTTTGGATGCGCCTCAGCTCAGTTGTTAGCTGACACTGCAAATGCAGCCTGCAGCACAGCACCACTGGAGGGGCAGTTTCTGCCCAGCAGTCTTGGTTGCAGTGTGAGAAACGATAATATTTGGTCTTTGCTGCCCTCCCCCTGGGCTCTGGCGTACCTTGGGGTGCTTGCTCAGTCCGATGTCCCTGCCACCATAGAGATCAGCATATTTTATTCTCATTTACAGATGGAAAATTGATTCCCAGAGAGAGGAGCTAAATCGTGCGCATGGCCCTGCCGGTTGTGTTTCCCAGACCTGAGGGGATTAGAGATGTGGTGACTGCCCTCCCTGGCTCTCCAAGGGCTGTGCCTCCCATCGATGGCCACATTTCTCCTCCAGACCTGCCATGTGGTGCCAGGGCTGCTTGTTCACAGCCTGTCCGATGGCAGTGCCTAGCCTGGAAGCGCTTCAGTCCCGAGCGAGATGAAGCGTGAAGGACTGCTGGGAGGGGTGTCACTGGTGGGGGCCACAGGGTTGTGGGCAGGATCATTGCTTTTGAGTTGTAATAATGGCTGGGAGCAGGAGCGGGTCATAAGCTGTGAGCTGGTTGCTGGGAATATCACTCATGCTGTAGGATGGTTCATCGTTGCGGGGTGTTGAAGCTGCTTAGGGGAGTAGGCTGCAGAAAAGCCCATTGGGGTTAATGGGAGTGAGCACTGAGCAGTATCTTTTGCTATTGAAAGCTGGAAAAGGCCCGTTCCCTGTGGGAACAAGCCCACTCACCTTCTAGGGGCTTGGCAGCAGCCCCACGCCAGCAGGGCTGCAGCAGGAGGCTGGGGATGAGGAAGGTCTGGGCAGGGTGGCAGGGTGGTGTGCAGGGTGCTTGGGAAGCACTGGCTGGCCGCCCTTGCTTGCTGACCCTCAGCCGACGCTCTGTCTGCCAACCCTCCTGGCCCATCTTTGGCCCCACATCCCCCTGTCACCCCCCTCCCCCTGCCCAGGCTCTCGTTTCCTTCCACAGATACTGAGAAAATAAATAGTGCAGCTGAAAGGGGACATCCCTGCGTCCCTCCACACACAACCACCTCCCCAGGGAACCATGCAGGTGGTGACCTTACATTCCTCAGCCCAAGGGTTAACCGGAGAGAAGGGGTGGTTGCACAAATCTGGTGAGGACCCCATGAGGTCCCTGCCGTGGTCTGAGCCCGCTCTGTGGGGCAGGAGGTGCCCTGGCACTGTGGGGACAGGCAATGCCATGCTGGTGACGAGTTGGAGGGTCAACCTGTGCTGCTAGGTGCAGCAGGCTGGGGGCATGGCTGGTGTGCTGCCAGGGCTGCCTGCCCCTGCCTACTGCTGCACCTGCCCCCAGGGCCTCTGTGCCCCAGGGAACTGAAGGTACTGGCCAGAAAGGACTCATGGCCACGCCATGGAGGGCTCCTCAGTGCAGTGCTTATGGCACAGGCCCAGGGCTGACAGCTCCTGCTGCCTGCCCCTTTCAGCTGGGTTCCTTTCCCATTCCCCTTTCTGACCCAGGAGTTGCTCCACAAAGTGTGTGGGACCCACGTTGATTGCTGGAGCCTTTGCAAGCCTCCCAGCTCCCCAGGGCAGGGTCCAGCAAGGTGTATTTTCTGTCTCCCTCATCTTTCTGTGCTCCCTCTGTCCTGGTCTTGTCTCATAGCAACTGCCCCTTGGCCGGGGCCTGGGCTGTGCGGGGAGGGACATGACACTTCCCACGCACCAGTCCCTTTGCCAGCCAGAGTGACGGCGAGCTCGTTAAGCCCCCAGCACTGCTGGGCTGAGGCACGCGGAGCGATGGTGGAGCGTCCCTGTGACACCTCCGCCCCAGCAGCAGCCGGCTGCTCTGCCTCCAGCTTGACACCGATCCCCGCGACAGTAACGGTACGGGCGGCAATCAGGGAGGAATTAAAGGATAATTAATGCCAATCCACATGGAAAATTGCTCTCGTCAAACAAACCTGATATCATTTTTTTTGATGAGCTGACAAATTGGGTTGATAAGTAGCGACTGCGCTGACATGATATACCGAGACTTCTGCAAGTCATTTTCCTCTTGCCTGGAGGATACTGCGATGAAAACATTAATATTCTGCAAAAATCAGTGTAGCATTTCTGACAGTGTGCTTTGCTAGTAGGCTTCCTGGGGGAACTGCAGAAGTCGCCTCTCTGGCAGGGTGCAGCAGGGCTCTGGTGATGACCTGATGTCCACCAGCTCTCCCACCATGGCCCTGGGATCTTCAGTAGCAGTACTGAATCTTGCCAAACACCCCTGCAACCGCATCTCCTGGCCTCTCATGGCTGCCTGCTTTTGTCTTGCCCCTGCCAAGGGCTCACAGTCAGCTGGGTAGTGTAGGTGCTGTAGCCATGGAAAAAGCCACCTGCACCACCATGGAGCTTGGTTTGGCAGGAAGGATGAACTGATAGGAGCAGGGCTGGTGCTGCCGGCAGGATGCTGGTCTGGTGGGATGCTCTGCCTGAAACACCTGTGCTGGAAAACATCCTCATGCAAGGTCACGCAGCTGGGGAAAAAAAAATGTAGGTCACAGCTACGAGCCGGGGAACAGCATCTGGGGACTCAGTTACACTGAAAAGGACTTAGCAGCCGTCGTGGCAGCCTGCTCTGGGATGTGGGCTTCCAGCACTGCAGCTTGGGGAGTGATGGATAAGCGGAGCAAGTCATTTTACTAAGTGCCGGGGAGGGCGGGGTCACCGTTTTGGGGGGCAGCGAGGAGGTCTCTGCTGTGCATAATTTCTGCTTCGGGGCCCACGGTTTAGAGAGGTGCTGGGAAATTAAAAGTGCTCAGAGAGGAAGTGGAAGATAATTGGAGGTCTGGAAAACGTGCCTTCCAGTGCTCAGCCTATTTAGTGTATGCAAGAGGAGGTTATGAGGGGATTTGATGCCCATCTCTGTGTACCTGCATGGGGAGAAGCCTGCTGGTAGGCACCTCATTAATTTTGTAAAAGGAAAGAAAAAAGGAAAGGAAAAGAGAAAAAGCATAAAATCATCCAATAGCTGGAGGCTGAAACCAGACATTCAGACTAGAAATGAATTTGGCTTTTTCACCATGGAGAGCAGTTAACCATTGAACACTCAGCTGTGGGAAAAGGTGGGTTGGATGTCCTTTGAAGTTGTGAAGGAGACCGTACTTCTTTCCCTGATGGTGAAAATGGGAAGGGGCAGGGTTGGAGCAGGAATCCCAGGGAGGGCTCTGTGTCTGTGCTGGGTGTGCAGAGCCGTGCCAGTGATAAAGTGTCCCCTTCTGGGTGATGGATGGCATCCAATCTGCTGTCCCTCTGTGGGCATGGGGGACATCAATACAGTGCGAGGACCTTAATTGCCTGCAAAGCCCCGGAGCATCCTTGCTCTGGGAGGCTGACTGAGCAAAGCCAGCTGCGGGGGCTCTTTGCCATCCAGGACAATGCGAGGAGATGTTTCAGCAGGCATGTCTGCTGGTGGGGATGGGGCTGCTGAGGGGGGTGCTCCCAAGCTGGCCCTGCTGCTCTCAGCTGGTCCAGGAGAGATCCACTGGCGCCAGTCTTCCCACGCTCTCCCAGGGGGATGCTCAGCCGTGGCCTTCCCGACCCCTGAGCTGCAATCCTGTCTGAGCATCTTAAGCAGAGCTGTATTTTACTAGGGTGGTAAAAGGGAAAGACGCCTTCACTTTAATTTTATGAGCTGCAAAGGATCTTGCCTGGTTAAGTGATGTCTGAGCTTTGCAAGGACTCTGGCTCGAAGTTCCCAGGGCAAACAGGGCGGTGGCTGGAGATGCGGTCTCTCCCCTGCCCTGCTCCCTCATCCATCACAGCTGCTCTTCCTCCAGTGTCCCCATCTCCAGAGCCTGACAGGATCTAGTCCTCTCCTGTTCCCACTGCCAGCAGTGGCCATGGCAGTGAGGCAGAAGGGAGAGCTCCTGGGTTGTCTGTCCAGCTGTGGGGTTTTCCTGGCTGCTGATGCCCTGAAATTGTGCCTGGGGCAGTGGGAAAGCGAAAGCTGTAGCTGAGGACGTGGCTCTGGGAAAGTCTCACCCTGGCTGCACGTTTTGGGACCAGACATGCCGAGCAGGAGGATGCTGCAGGGAGCTATTGGTGCCCCCACTGAGTGCAAACGCCCTTGTAGCCTGGTGACCCTTGATTCCCCGGTTAGGGATGTCTTTACACGCTCTGGGAACCTTCGTGCCCCTGTCCTTGCAGCCTGCCACTGCCGGGCTTGGGGTTTTGTGCTCTTCCTTCTTTTTTTTTTCCAGGCCCCTTCACAAAGGCACCTATTCTCCCCCCGCGCCCCGGGATTTAGGCAGCAAGCTCACCCTCCGCACGGCCAAAGAAAGGCCCGGGCGGCCGGGGAGAGGAAGCTCGCACAAAATGCGGTGTGTGGCTCTTTGTGTTGCCTTTGTAATTCCAGCACAATGGACTGCCCCGGCCACCCATCAGCCCCGGGGTACCCCCAGGTGCCCCATTCGCCGTGCCCCTCGGTGCAGCAGCAGGCAGGGCTGTGGATGCTCCTTGCCGGGCAGCCGAGAGCGTAGCTTTTTGTGCTCGGGAAAGGGGATATTTGGGTAGGGGAGAGAGATCGCTGTGTTCCTGCGGCCGCAAAAAGCCCCCTTGCATCCCCGCTGGCCCCCGGGCAGAGCGCTGGGGGGGGTCCCTCCGGCAGAGCCCTTCCATCAGCCCTTCTCTGACGGCTTTTAACATGCTAATGACCCTCTCAAGGGCAGGAGCAGCTCTGTGTAAAACCCATGTTCAGCCCTCGGTCATGGACATTTGCTCTGAGACAGCGTTAAATATTTATCCACCCCCCCTGCCTCCTCCCCTCCTCCACGGGCATTAACAATAGCGATCGCAACTGGCCCCTTCCCCCTCGCAGGGAGCATGTGGCTTCTGGGCCATGAGAGCCAACGTTATCGTTTGTACCTGTGAATTATTGATAAGGTATAAGATAGTTTTTGCGGTGCAAAAGTAATGAGGGAGAGAGGCTGTTTGCAGCCTGGTGGGGCGGGCACTGCTGCAAGCCCTCTTCTCTGGGGGCAAAATGGGCGGTGGGACCCCGTCCCTGCCGGGCCCCGTCCGCCAGCTGACCGCCCTGGCCCTGAGCAGCGTGCGGCCGGCACCGGGCTGTCGTTGCGGACGGCGGCTCCTCTCTTGGCGTGGGTCTGGCTGGCGCCTGTCCCCTCCTGGCTGCCCACTGCCTTCCCCGGGGGAGGTGGGCAGCTGCCCTTCCTCCCCAGCCCCTCACTGCCTGCAGCCACCCACGAGGTGGGGGACGCTCGCTCAGGCAGCTGCCTGCAGGTCGTGGAGGTGAGTGGGGATGTCCCAGCTCCGCGGGTCGGCTGCCCATCCGGCTGTGCCTTGGCGGGGAAGGGGCAGGTATCGCCCAGCTCTGCAGATGCTGTGGCTCCAGCGAGCAGATGGGGGTTAGCCTGGGAGAGCCTTTCAGCCGAAGGGCTAGGGCGGCTCTGGAGGTCTCCAGGGGCTGGAAGAGGGAGAGCGGTCCTCAGTTCTTGGCTTTGTGGCCACAGATGTGCTGTCCCTGTGCCCTAATCTGTCCCTGGAAAAAGGGAAGTGAGGTTGCTTAGAAAGCAGGTGGCAGCCCTGGAAGGCGGTCTACCATTTCTGCCCACCTCAGGGCTGTCCTATAGCTGGGAGTGGAGCAGAGCAGCTCAGTGCATCTGTCCCCTGAGCTACAGAGGTGACCGCCTGTCCCAGAGGAACCCTGGGTCCCCCCAGCACTGGTGGGTCTGGGCTTCAACTGTGGTGGGGCGCAGATGTGATGCGCTGGGCGATGGCTTGCGGCACATGTGCCACAGGGTGCACGGGTGTGATGGGAGGTGCTCCCTGGCAGCACAACCAGAGCTCCTGGCCCAAGGGTGCTTCCGCATCAGGCACTGTTAACCTTGAGTACAAGCTGCAGCACGGGAGCTGAAGCTAGGAAAGGGTGAGTGCAGCTCCTAGCACCTGCTGTGGCAGAGCATCCTTGGGCTTTTGAACAATCCCAGCATTAAAGGCTGTGGGAGCACCAGCAGTGTCTCCTGCTCCCTGACTCTCCAGTCCTGCAGCAAATACAGGCCAGGCCTTATCAACTTTGAAGTGCAAATTTCAAATGCTCCCTCTGTCCTCGCCCCCTCTGAGGTGTCTGATGGGATGGAGGCACAGGGAGCTGCAGGAGCACCAGGCACATGAAACAGCCCTGTTCAAAGCCCAGCAATGCGGTTCCCTCTTCCAAGCCAAGTTAAGTTTGCAGGCAATTACCCAGCGTTGTTCCATGCCTTCACTCTCAGCCTTTTCCCTTGCAAACTGCCCGTTCTCTGCTTTGCTTTTAGGGGAAGAGCCTGGCACCAAAGCAGTACGAGCTGCATCAGGCTGGACTCCTTCCTGCAGGTTACAGCCAGGGATGCTGTGGCCCTCATGTGCCCTATCGAAGGGTACCCACGGGTCTGTCTCTGCCAAATTTGGCTCACACACCAAGCAGGCGTTGAGGGTGGAGGCACAGATGGTTTCTGTGCGGGGGTAAAGCAAGGCAGCCGTGCTTTGGCCTTGTTCTGAGCAGTCACATCAGGACGAGGCCAAACCCAAGTGCTTTTCTCTAGCTGCTTTCTGGCTCGAGGGGTGCAGCAGGAACAGCCCATCCCACACTGGATCCCAGCGCACCGTGGGATGCTCACGCATTCATCTAGAGCTGGGGCTGTGCCTGTGTGGGGAGGATCTGGCCCCTTCCCCGTGCGAGGCAGAGGCGAGACGGCGTGTGTGAACTCGACTTCAGAAGACATCAAATGCGCTGCAGTCGGATGGAAATTGGCTCTCGGAGCTCCTTTCTTCTGGCACTGAGCAGCTCCCTGCTCCTGCTCCCCCCTCAGCGGGTGGATGGGCTGATAAAACGGGGAAGCACCCGCTCCTCTCCGAGCTGTGGTGCCTGAGAACTCATCTCCAGGCTCGCCCACAATTTGCATTAATGTTTACTTAACGAACTGGGAGCCCCCTTACCTCCCAACTGCCTTTGCTGCCGGGCTCAGGGGGGTGGCGGGGCTGGCAGAGGCGCTTCTGGGCTGCCTCCTTTGTGCTCCGGGAATCTCAAACCCTCAGCTAAAAACCTTCTTTGCCAGAAGAATGGGCCCTTCTCCTAATTTACTTGAAAAGATGTCCCGGATTTCTGCCGGGCCAGGACGCTGCATTGTTCCCAGGCAGGGTTTCAGAGGGGGAGCCAGCTAATTTGCAGTATTTTACATATCTAATATGTTGTCAGAAATGTTTTTAAATCCCTATAACACTTAATTAGGAGGCAGCTTTTTGGCATATTAGGCGGGAACCTGGCTGTCCAATTAGTTATTGGTGATTTCGTACCCGTGAAGGTAATTGTTAGGTAAAAGTGGGAGGCAAGTTCCTGTGCACACAGCCACGCCGTTTTGGAGCTGCTCTGGGATGTAGTGGGGTTGATGCTGTTTGTCTGGCTTCGGAGCAGCACATACTCATCCAGGGCTGCTGCTGGGCTCTCCCCCTGCATGGGGTGGCTGTTTCCCATGGCAGGGACCACAGACCCAGCTTGCTGTCCTGGCATGTCCCACCACAGTTGGGTCTCTGGCTACCTCCCATGGGACTCTGATGCCTTCTTGGGCCCGTGACGTGCTTGTCTCCAAAACCTGGTATCTCCCAAACCTGGTATTTTTAATCTTGCAACTGAGCCGGGATCTGACAAAATATGAATCATCCAAGAGATGTAAGAGCGGGCAGAGTCCCTGGCAGACTGGGGTGTATTTTTAGCCTGCACGTGTTGGAATTTGACTGTTTCTTAGGGGAAAAAAATTTAAAAAGACATTTTCAGATCTGAGCACTTAGCTCTGGCCGTGCTGAGAACCCCAATGCATCAGCTCCGCAATGCATCGCTTGCCTGGAAAGCAAAGGTTCACGGCAGTGTGGGCAGGAGGATGAGGATCAAGCTGTGCTCCTCGCCTCCCCCTTTGCCGAGGACCATGCTGCGGGTCCGAGCCCTACCCTCTGAGCTGCTGGGATGGGCACATGCATGCAACTGAGGGTTGGCTGCTTGCCCTTCTGCTGTCCCAGGCCAGCACCCATGGCTTGGGGTAGCAAGGCCAGAGCTGGTGATGGCTGGGGCATTCCTGGGAGCGCTGGTGTCTCTGGGAGCACAAGCACCCAAAGTTGTACCCGCAGCCTGGCCATGCTGCCGTGTTCTTGCACGTACGCCAGTGGTGGATGGGATACGCCAGGCTGCTCTGAGGTGACTCCTGCTGCATCCGACAGTGTGGCCCCAGCCTGTGATGCTGCTGCTGTGAGATAGGGCTCTATGGCCATCCCACCTCCCTCCAAGGGGACTGCTATCTGCCCAGCTGTGCCTGCGTGGGTCCCTCCACCTCTGCAGGGTTTGCAGCCAGGACCCCACTGTTCGGGAGATTTCATCCCCCCTTTAATCTTGGCAGTTGGAAGCTGGGGAGCCGATAATGATGAAGGAGTGTAAATGTCAGCAGGAAACCAGCTTCAATCAGAACTGTTAAAAATAAACCCACCAGGCCTGCTCTGGCAGGGGTAATCAGCCTTGGCAGCTCCTCTCTCCGGGTCCTAGAGCACGAGCTGCAGTCGCGCCGAGCAGTGCCGGGCCACCCAAAGCATCAGCAGGTCCAGCCCTAGCCAGCAGCTCCCTTGGAGCTGGGACAAACAAGACCCTCCCTGAGCCAAATGGGGTGCCAGGTCCGGCCCCCTCTCCCTGGATTCACCCTGGCTCTCCGCTTAGCAGGAATCACCGCTGCAATCCCAGCTGGGCTAGAGTGAAGGTTTTAAATGGAAGGGAGAGGAGTGTGGAAGTGAGCTGCTTCTGGCATGTGTACTTTATCTTGGGGATCCCCACGAGCTCTGTGCTCTGG
Source organism: Zapornia atra (assembly GCA_013400835.1). Lineage (NCBI taxonomy): Eukaryota > Metazoa > Chordata > Aves > Gruiformes > Rallidae > Zapornia > Zapornia atra. The sequence goes on from VZTU01012192.1 coordinate 65,707, forward strand.
CATTGCATGGCCGATGGTGGTGAGATGCTCAACCTTCCTGAAAATCCCTGTTGATGCCCAGAGCCTCTTCCCAGCTCAGTCGGGCTGGCAGGAGACGTGGACACACAGATAACAGCCCCTGGCTACTCGGGTACATCCTCAGGACAGAGTCACCCCTGGGCTTTAAGGGTCACACAGCCAGCGTCCCTACCTGAAGGGGGAAGTGCTCGGAGCAGAGACAGGAGGTGTGTTAACCTCAAAGGTAATTAACCTCCAGGCAGCTTGCAGAGGGATGTGGGGCTGCTCCATTGCTTCAGCTTTTATACAGAGGCTGAAGGTATGTGCCCACCCCAGATGCCTGTGGGCTGCGTATCCACGCTCCCTGGTGTCTTGTTGTGGGGCTCCCTGCTCCTTGCAGGCTCCACAGATGTGGGTCAGTGAAAGGCAGGAGCAGCACCCACATGTGCCTCAGGCAACTCATTCCTGCTTCCCTGAAACAAGGAGGAGCTGCTGATCCCCAGCACAGGCGAGATCTATGGGAGGCAGGGTTTTATGGCAGGTTTTATGGCCGTGGGGGCTGCAGCTGCACTAACTGCCCGCAGGCAGAGGCTTCCCCAGGCTCCTGGGGTGGTTTTGTGCTGGGGGCTCTTCAAAGAGCTTCTCTGTGGGGAGAAGCCAGCATGGCCCCATGGGCTGGGGTGCAGCTCCTCATCCCCTGCAGCATGGCCATGACTGGATGCTGCTCTCCCAAACCCTCTCAGGGGTGATGTTACAGTTTGGGGCCAGATTTGCGGCAGGGCTCTGCTGTCCTGCCAGTGGTTTTTATCGTGGCTTTGATGTGTGCCACATGGGATGGAGTCTCTTTATCTGCCTCCTGGGTTTTCCCTGCTGTGTGCCCCATGCTTGGTTCCCATGCATGGGCGCTTTCGCAGCCTTGAACTCACCCTGCCCTGTTTCCCACCCTCCTTTCCCTGCAGACCCTTCTCCTATCAGGGCTGCTTCCTCCCAGCCCTGTGTAAAGTCACGTCTCTTTTTCCAGCTGCCAGGCTGGATTTGAGATGTCCTGCTGGCTCCTCCTTGGCTGCCAACACCCTGCAGTGTGTCTCCCATCTTGCCAGCTCTGTGGTTGTGCCTAGGTGCTTTCAGGGAGCCAGGCTCCAAGATGCAGCCACTGCTGGGGCAAGAGCTTTGCCCATCTTAGTGCCAGGGCTGAACATGAGGAGCCTGAAGGACTTGGTCATCTTGCCAAATAACTCCATCTCAGTCTTGCAAGGTTCAGCATTGGTTTCAGAGCATCTTCCAGGCCGGAGTCTGCTTTTTTTCTAAGCTGGAACCAGGGTTTAGAGTTGCTGTCCCAGGACCTGTAAAGCCAAGGAGCAGCATTGCAGATCTGCAGCATTGTTCCTTGGCTCACCAGTCTGTGCCATATTTGGGACAGCCGGGATGCAATTCTCAGCTTGGCTCAGTCTCATTCACACCTCAGAGGAATCCAGGAGGGCCGGCAGGGCTGGCTTCACACTTATTAGCAATTAAAAGCCTCAGAGCCTGGCAGTCAATTAGCTCTGAGCCCAGCAGTACCACAAACCCAGGGGATGAGCCGCAGCCAACTCCAGGCTGGCTCTGCAGAAGAGCTATTTGCTTTTTCATTTGCACCTTGGATGAGTGTCACTGCATGGAGTTCGGGGTGTCTTCACAGGCACGAGCTGCCAGGCAGGGAGTACATGCTGCATGCTGGAGGGTGCAATGCTTCGCTGCACACTGGGCTGGAGCCTGGCACCTCTCCTGGCATGGCACACCAGCACCCAGCAGGGCTCTTTGCTCTCTGGGGTCATGGTGGAGCTGTGCGGGGAGGGTCTCTCTGTGTCATGCTGCTGTTAGTGGGAGATAGAGCCATGTGTGGTCCAGCAAATGCCCACCAGCACCTCCCCCCCACTCCCCCCACCTCATTCTGCCGGGCTGAAGTACACTTATTTGCTCTGCACCCAGGGGTGTGCTGGCTCTGGGAGTGATGGGATGCTCTGCTGTGGGCAGCAGCAATGGGAGAGTGGTGGGGCAGTAAGCAGTGTGGGGTGTGGGCTTGGGGGAGGCTGGTGGGGCCCTGCAGCTCCCGGCAAAGGGACAGCTCAGCACCTTCGATTTGCAGCACGTCAGGAAGGTGCTGGAAATGAGCTGGGTGATGCAAAAACGAAGCAGGTAGGTGCGCAGGCTGGAGGGTGACGTGGCAGCTGGGAAGAACACATGCTTTGGTGGAGGGTTTTGTAGGGATTTCCCACTATTAGAAGGTGAGACAGAAGCAAGAACCTGAAAGGAGGGAGGAAAACAGGCTTGCTGAACACCAGGGCGGGGGGGGACTTGGTGAAGAGAAGCAGGAGGCCATGCAGCAGCGGGGCCACTGGCTGGGTACAGGTCCTGGTGGCAGTGGGACGCAGAGGTGGTGAGTCAGGCAGGTGTCGCTTTAACACCGGGTGGTGTCCAGTCAGACGCTGCTGGTGGGGATGAGCCTTCATCCATCAGCCTGTGGGAGGGACCCCGGGGAGATGCCACACGGCTGGGATCTCTGGGGAGATGTCACACGGCAGGTTGGCTGCTCCTGAGCGTGTGCTGCAGGGCGCCCCCTTGCCCACCCCAGCCTCTGCCAGACCACAGAGCACTGGGCACAGAGGATGCTGTGGCTCTCTCGAGATATCTCTGCATGTGGGGGAGTGGGTGGTGATGCCTTCGCCTGGAGTTGGCTCCCCTTCCCGCAGATAACGAGGTTGCAGGAACAAAGGGACAGTGTGGGGAGGGGGCGGTGACAGGCACGCAGGGTTTGCAGCTTGTTATTTCACTTGCCTTTCCATTAAAGCTGCTGCTTTTAACTTGTTTCAGTCTCTGAAGAGGCTCCAGGGTGGGTGGCAGATGCTTTATTCCCCACTGCCTTCCTCCCACCCTCCCCTCTTTTCCTCGGCCAGCTCCCCTTGTTCCCATAGCATCTCCTTTCCCGTGGAGGCCGAGTCCTGTGGCTCTGGCTTTGCAGTGCAGCCCACACAGGAGCCGCTCCTTGCTGGAGCTGGGCTGGAGCCACTGTCCCTGCACTGCACAGCAAAGCCCAGCCCATGCAAAAGCCTCCCCTGCGCAGGCTGTCCTGCTTGTGACAGATACTATGTGTCCCCAGCTTCCTCTGTGCCCAGACATCACGGGGCTGTTGGTGTCACCTGTGGTGTATGCAGTGATGTGCCTCAGCATCCCTGCTTTGCCCCCTTGGCATATGGAGGCACTGTGGGAGCACCATGGGGTGATACCAGCTGGTGTCAGTCACTGGTGTTCTGGTAAGGACAGCAGCCTGGGTCATGGTGTGGGTCAGCAGTGTCCCTTTGAAAAGCTGCTGAGATTTATGTGTGCCCTGATTGGTCTTGTTAGACCAGCAACACCACACTGGTGTGCTGGGACTCCTCTCACTAGTTTCCACGAGCATGTGTTTACACATGCACTGCTCGGCTGTCCAAGTAACAAACCTCTCCAGCTTTAATGTTTTGGGAAGCATCTGCATCCCCTGGGAGGGAAGGGGCCAGGGCTGGAGCCTGGGGTCAGCACAGCACTTTGGAAGCCCTTCCTGGCAGAGAAGTGACATGAAACATTGCTCCCTGGTCTCACCATGTTCACCTTTACTCTTTGCCTTGGGTATGTGGCGGACAAGCAGAATTTGTTGATCAGGCTGATGTCGCTGAGGTCTGTACTCTGAGATGTGACATCATGATTTCTAGCAGTGTGTTGCCTTTCTCCAGCAAAGGATTGTTTTGTCTTTACATATATGGGGTCAGAAAGGATGAGCTGTGATCCACTGCTTGCACTGGTGCTGAAGTAGCAGGAAATATTACTGCAAAAAACCTGAGGTGGGGATGGGGGCAGTTCTCCTAAAGGAACTGACTATTTATTGACTGGATGTCACCTGGTGTGTCATCCTGCCCACCAACGGTTGCTGAGGACTGGTCCCTTTGGGATGCCCATCCCAATGCCAGGAATCACATCACTCCTGCAAAGGGTGTTGTGTGAGCAGGTGATGGATGTGACAGGTATGTGGCCCTTGCATGGGGCAGGGGACCCCCAGGGCCAGGCAGCCTGTGTGACTCAGAATGTGAGGACCCTGAAGCTCACAGGTTGTGTGGGCCATGTGCCTCACTTCCCAGCTGGGCTGAAATAGAGGTGTGTGTGAAAATGCACAGAGAGGCCAAATTCCCCATGTGTCAGGAGCAGTGAGACTTGTGCATGGCAGGAGAGGACAGTGGTAGCTTTCAGGCTGCTGTGGTGGCCAGAAGGGAGGATGCTTGGATCTCCTCATCTCTAGGGACCTGGTAGGGACGCCTATCTGCCTTTGCATAGCGCTTCACTGTGACACAGACATCTCCTGTGCTGAACACCAGTTGCTGCCGCCATCCTTGTCCCCTCTGGCTGTACCAGCCCGGCTCCTCACACCCTGTCCCCAGTACCCATCAAGGCTGTCTGGGGCAGGAGGCAGTTTCTGTGGTGGCAGGTTGTGGTCTCCCCAGAACGCTGTGGGCTATGGCACCGGGAGCCAGGAGGATAATGAGATCTTAATAGTCCAATTATATCCCATCGATTTACTCAGCACGTAATTGTTGGCGGCTGGGGCTGCCTGATGAAGTGCTCGCTCGGCTGCCAGCAGGGAGGGCTGTGTCGTGCCGCCCAGCCTGGGATGCTCCATGCAGCAACCAGCTGTTCCTCCTTGAGCTGCAGCCCCTGCCGACTCGCCGTCCCCCCACCAGGAGGGGCAGGGACGAGAGTGGCAGGCCGAGATTGGAGCGAGGACCCTGGCACCCTGCCCTGGCTGGGTGGGGGCGGTGCCTGCGTCAGGCTGACCCGGGATTGACGTTCCCCTCGCTGCTCAGGGGAGCAGAGGGGTTGTTGTGCATCTCCGCCTCCCGCTAAAACAGGCTGACAGGAGAAGTGACTCCCGGCGGGTGACAGACCCTGTCTGCTGAGCAGCAGTCGGGCTGCTGGCCGTGACTGGCAGCCTGCACTGGGCAGCACAGCAGCTACCAGGACCATCCCTGGCCGGTCTCCTGGCAGCAGAAGCTGGCTCCTGAGCACCCATCTGCAGGAGTTTTGCACTGCAACATGGCTTGGCAGGTGCTTCTCTGTGCTTTTCTTCCATTCATTTTGAGCTGGTTTGAGCCAGAAGTCTCAGGGACTACAGATGCCGTGTTTGGAAGAGTCGTTCTTACCTGTGGTTTTAAGTCTGCCTTCATGATTGTGCTGGTCATGCCTTGTTCTGATGTTCTGAGAAGCAGCAAATGTTCCCTTTGCCCCTCACTGTGCTGCTTGGGATCCTGTTCCATCCCCTCGTATTTTCCTTTCTGGCCCCAGCCAGAGTGACCTTTCCAGAGACCCTGCAGTCTCTTTCCTGAGTGGTGGGGGCTCATGCTGAGCCTACCATGCCGCACCCTGGCTTGTTTGCACCCATGCATCAGGCTCTGCCATCCCACCTTGCCCTGCAAAAATACCACCACCCCCAAGGGCCAGTGTCACTGTGGGAAGCAGACAGCAGCAGGCAGCTTGCAGGTTCCCTGCGAGCTTGGGGATGGCAGGGTGAGGTGGGAGGGCTCTCCAATCCCCCTTGTCCAGGACGGATCAGTGGCGGCAGGTGGGCCAGCGGAGCCCATTAAAAATCAAATAGCCTGAAGTCATGCTGGGGGCACACCATGAGAGCCTGAACCTGAGACAAGGCTGTGGGGCTCTGCTCACACCAGTGCTGGGGACTGGGGCAGGTGATACGGTGGACAAAACCCTGCTGTGTTTTCACAACACCCTACTAATGCAGCAGTGGGGAAGCTGCCTTGACCTCTGTCACAGCAGCTCCCCTCCAGGACACCCCTCCTCGGGTGCTTGGTCCTTGCAGGGCTGGGATCTTGTGTCCATCGCCTCAAGTAGGCTGTGCATCTGGGACAGATGGGTGACACTTGTTTCCCCCTGCATGGGGCTGTGGGTGCTGTGGGCAGCACAAGCAAGAGGTGCAACTGCTCCTCCCCTGCAGCAAGAAACAGGAGTGCAAAACCCCAGGGGGACTCCAGGCTGTGGCCACTAATGTGAGTGCTGATTAGTCTATTGATCTTGTGTAATGTGGAAGTCTTTCTGTCCCTTCGTACTCACCCTTGTCACCTGTCAGGCAGTGGATGTGGCGGCTTGAACAGCCGCACCAGTGGGGCAACCCTGAATCTGCATGTCCCTCTGCCTCAGGCCGGCTGTGCTGGGACAAACAGTGTATGTGGGGTGACCCAAGGGACATCAGACTGCTTAGTAGTTGCCAGTGCCACGGTCCTTGATGGTTAGTCCCCTTGGAGAAATGCTGGCCATGTCCTGGCATGGCCTCCTCTAGCACAGCGACGGCCAGGTGAGGTTGGGATGGGCGCTGCTTGCACAACCCTGCCTGAAACGCCTGCATGGCCCAGGGCTGTGCGGTTTTGTTTGCAAAGGCATCTGCCTTGTTTGCTCCAGACTTGGCATGTGGTTGCTGTAGCTTGAGCTGGTGCCTGCAGTGGCTGGTCCCAGAGCTGATGGGGCAGGGATGCTGGGGAAAGGACCTGAGGGACAAGCAGGGACTTGTGGTGCATTTTCACAGTGGCAGCAACAGCCTGGAAGCAGCTGGAGGGTTAATGCCTCTGGTCTGCCCCAGTGAGCAGCAGTGGGTCTGGGAGCCCACTGGATGCTAAGGAGCTTCCATCAGGGAGGCTGGGGAGGAAACATTAAAAAGGGCAGCACCCTTTACTTCACCTGCCCGGAGTCAGCAGCTGCTGCTGGGTGAGCAGGGGAGAGCCCCTCGCCTGCCGTGACATGTCTCGCACCCCTCACCAGCTCGGCCGGGACGTGACACGGGCCGCAGCTTTGGCCTGGGCAGGGGTGTCTGCCGAGCCCAGGCGAGACTGACCTCTGCCAGCCCTGGCCATGCTGCCAAGGCAGGCTGCCCGGCGAGGGGACTGCCCTGCCGTGCCGCGCCATGCCATGCCATGCCGTGCCGTGCCGTGCCGTGCCATGCCATGCCATGCCATGCCGGAGGGCTGCCGGGCCGCCCCAGAGCTCTTGGCAGGCGGCGAGGCGGGGCTTGGAGGACGCTGGGCCAGCGCGGCTGGGAAGCAATTACCTCCCTGCTGCGTCCGGCCCTAATCCCCTCACACGGCGTGCGAGGAGCCGGCTCGCCAAACAAGGCTCAATCAGGTTAAAGTGTGAAGTCAGGATTAGCCGAGAGAATGAGAGCGTGGTAATAGCCTCGGCCTCCCCGCCCGGCCGGCGCAGCCCCGCTGTGGCCCCCTCCTTCCCTCCCGCCCGGCCTCCGGCCCACCGGGCTCTTGCCGGGGAGATTAAGGCTGCCGGGGTTTTTTTGCTTGAGTGGGCTCCCCACTGGGAAGCGATGTCGAACAGTTTTGCTCGGGCGCCCCGCTAAGTGCTGGGCAGGGCGGCGCGCTGGGGGGTTGGCTCCCGCTGCTGAGCCCCTGCCAGCCCCGGGGGAGCCGTGCCCCGCCGCTGGCTCCTCGCCGAGGCTCCCCGGGGACCGGCGGCCGTGGGGCCGGGGCTGCCGGCTGCCAGGAGAACCGGTGCTGGGGGCGCCTTTTGCGCCTATTGCACCGGCAGCCATCGTGCACACGGTGAGGCAGGGCAGCGGGGAAGGAGTGTCCACCATCCCAGCCCCTGACCACCACCGTCCTCCGTGCTGCTCGGCCAGGGGAAGGTTGTGCGGATATAGCTTTGCCGTAAGGCTTTTGGGGGATGCAGGAGAGCGGGTACCCTCATCCTCCCCGTTGCGCAGCCGTGGATCGGAGAAACCCCTCAGGAGATGAGCCTGGGGACAGGAGAGGTCTGGGGTGGAGCTGAGCCAGGAAGGGGTGGAAACGGAGTGGTTTCCTGGGGAGCAAGTGGGATTCCTGCTTTGAGCTGAGAGCTTCCCACAGGGCCATGGCGGTGTGCTGCAGCCTCTCCCCAGGGTCTATCCAGTATGTTGGCAGTCCAGGTGTTGCCTCTGTCCTCTGGTGCTTGCAGAGAGGAGGCTGTGCATTCCCCAACTCCTGCTCACCCCCCACCATCCTTCCTCCTTTGCACACAGCACTACTAGTGTGTTCTGTGCCCTGTGCCGTGTGGGGACAAACTCCTGCTGTGTGGTCCCCATGGTGCCGGTGATGCTGTGGATGGTCCAGTTGCTCAGGCATCCCCTTGAATTCAGTAGCCAGGAACTCTTAAACTTGGAGCTTTAGGGAAATACCCGGAAGTGAAGCCAGAAGAGGCAGAAAGGGCGGCTGTGACACAGGGCAGGGGCTGCTTTCTTTGCCCTTCCTCTGCCTGTGCCGGTCTGCTGGCCAGCGGGGCTGTTGGACGTGTCAGCGCTTGTGGTCACTTGCTGGCGCTCTGCACGTGATGGCAGCAACACACTTGTATTTGGCGGGTTGTGAGGTGGCACCGGTGCAGCTGCCAAGGGTGCCGCAAGCCGCGCGGCAGAGCGAGGAGAAGCCGTGCCATCTGCTGTTTCTTCAGCGCCAAAGTGTAAAGCAAACATAGCTGGGAGCTATGAAACACCAGGAGGGAAGAGGCCGTGCCTTGTTCCAGTGCTGGGGCCTGAGGATCCCGCAGGCAAAGCATGTGTTTGTCCTGGTGTCGTCAGCTGTGTGACTGTGCCGGCAACGTAAGCCCAGTGCCGGGGCCTTGCTGAAACCCTCGCATCCAGCGTCTGTCCCTCTTGGCTTTGGTACCCCAACGGCAGCACTTCATCAGTGACTGTCACAAAAAGCTGTGAAGGGGAGAAGCCTCGCAAAGTCAGTTGCAACCTTCTAGCAGCGTTTCCCTCGTGAGCTGTAAGTGAGCAGCTTGCAGACAGACGCCTGGGTTTACTCCCTGGGCACGCTGGGACTCCCATGTGCTGTGAGCGGAGAAATGCAAGCAAGTTTTCCATGGGGGAACCAAGCGAGCTGCAGGCAGGGGCTTGCCTGTGCAGGCAGCACCGGGGCTGGGAGGGGTTGCAGAGCACTGAAGCGTGGTGGGTGCTCCTATGCTTGGCCTCGCCCAGACATGTTTAATGCTGGCAGGCTGACAGTTGCCATGAGGGAAAGGAGCATGATGTGATGTGTGCGTTGTTGGGAGGAGCCGTGAACTTCATCTGGGGTTTTCCGGAGGGATTTCGAGGGGGATCCTCCTCCTAGGACTCGAAAGGGAAAGGGGATTTAAGGCGACGCTGTGTTTTTCTGAAAGGCCAGTGCAGTTCCTGGGGTCTTCCGGGCTCGCCGCGTCCCCAGCAGAGGATGGGGAGGGCATGTTCGCGCGTGAAGGGGTGATGCGTGTGTCAGGTCCTCCTCCTTGCGGGTGGAGTGCGAGGCGACCACCATCCATCCCTCCCTCTCTCCGCGCCGGCCGGGCTCCGAGCCCTGGGAAGGGCGGGCAGTGCCGGGCAGCCGGGCAGTGCCGCCGCGCGGGTAGCGGGGAAACTGCGCCTGCTGCGCGCCCGGCCGCGGGCAGGGGAGCGGCTTCCACCCTTCCCGGGAACCCGGGTCCTTCCGGCGCCGGCATCCCTCTTTCTCCGCCCCAGCGGCGCTGCTCTGCCTGCCGGCTATGGTTCTCCGGGGAAGAGCCAGAGGGATGCATCGGCCCCTGCTCCCTGCTGCACTCTGTGTGTGCGGGGACAGGGGCTGGTGCATCGCTCTGGCACCTTACGCCAGCTCCTTGGCTGACCCAGCATCTCACCTGTGCAAATGATGCTGGTACTTCCCTCTGGGAACTTTTCCCTGTTGTGACAGTGAAGTTTTCAGCCAGGGTGAAGTGTCTATTTGGAGACCTCCAGGTCTTTTGTAAGCAGCTTGTGGGCTACCCTGAGCTTGTTTTCTGGAGGAAACGGCGCACGAGGAAGAACATGGATGCTGTGCCTCCAGCCTGACCCAGCTCCCCTGTCCTGGGATATCAGTAACAAACTGGCTTTGTTTTTGAAGCAGAGCTGGTGAGCACGGAGTGTGAAATGCTGGCAGCAGGGACACCCTGAATCACCCCTTGGGTGGTATCGGGGTGTCTGTGCAGCCCATGTAATGCTGAAGGGTGTCTTGGAGGATGCAGCATGCCTTAGTCCTGCTCCTCACTCACCCATGGGCTTGCTGCACAGAATAAATGCCATGTCATACCTCAGTTTCCCTGTGCCTGGAGGGCGCTGGGGACTTGGCCTCCTGCCCTGTGGGTGCCTGGAGCAGGGTGGTGCTTGGGCAGGTAATGCCTGCTGAGCTTGGAGGAGCTCCTGGCCTTTGGGGTGGGAGAGAGAGAATAGCAGCACTGGAGACAGGGCACACAAACACAATAGGCAGGTCCCATGGAGGATGGAGTGAGCTGAACCAGTTCACCCAGACCCTATTTGCAGTGAGATTTTTGGCCTCTCTGGTTGTTAAAAGCCAGCCCAGGCGCAGTGGGGATCCGACCTGCTGCCAGCCCTGGAAACACAGAGCCCGTGCTGGCCCAGGCACACCCTGGCACTGCAGCCTGGGTGATTACATGGACAGAGCTGTGTGGTGATGAAGTAATTAATGACCCGATTATTTGTGCCCTCTAAAGTGCGGGGCAGGCTCCACAGGAATGCCTGCTGGAGTCACTAAATGTAATTACCAGTTAATCAGCAGGGACCTGTAATTATAGCAGTCACAGGGTATTTAAGTATGGAGGGTTTTACCAGAGCTGTGCCCTGCTGCTCTGCTTATCAGAGATGGGGGGCACTGGTGATGGGGAGCCCCAGTCACTTACAGCCACCTCGGATGGAGCCAGACTGGCCTTGGCATGGCCAGAAGGGCAGTGGGCAACCCAGGGCCTGAAGCAAAATTACAGTTTCACAGAGCCCCTGAGGTATCACTGAGTGCCAGGGCATGTCCACGCCTGTGGACACCCTGGTCCCATGGGGAGTGGCTCATTTTCCTTCCTGCCTCTTTGTTCTGCAGGGACCTGAGCGAGAACTTCATCCAGGCCATCCCCAGGAAAGCTTTCCGTGGGGCCACCGACCTCAAGAACCTGTGAGTCCCGGCAAGGGGTGTTGTGGGGGAGTTTGAGGTTGGGTTTGGCAGCACGAGGCATCCGGAGCCACTGGTCTCTGCCTGGGTCGCCCCAGCAACGCTCCCTCTGTCTTTCTCTTGCAGGCAACTGGACAAGAACCAGATCAGCTGCATTGAGGATGGGGCTTTCCGTGCTCTGCGGGGACTGGAGGTCCTGTAAGTGGCCAGGGACTGTCTGGACCCTCCAGCCCACAAACCCCATATGGGGTGAGGGTAGCCCTGGGTGCTCCCTGCTCACCAAGGCACTGCAGGGACATCCCTACTGTGCCCTCTAGCCATGGTCCCAAGGAGGGGCTGAGCAGGGGTCTGGTACTACTGCTGTGGAGCTGTGCTCCAGGACCTGATCCTGTCCCATGGGGTCTACCTGCTTGCACCTGACTGTGGAGGGAAGAAGCCTGGAAAGGGCAGCAAGCCCTGCCCAGGGGTTTGGGCTGATCCCACACCTCACCTCGCTGCCCATCCAACCTGGGGTTTGGTGCCTCCTGGGTCATCTCACACTCCCATTTATGGCCTGGCTGCCATGACCTGCCTCCCTCTGTCTTTCTGCAGGACCCTGAATAACAACAACATCACTTCCATCCCTGTGTCCAGCTTCAATCACATGCCCAAGCTTCGGACGTTGTGAGTGCTGGGTGTGTGAGGGTGGAGGGGAACCCCTGGGCTGGAGTGGGATGTCCCCAGCTCTGCTGCCAGTGCTGGCAGCTCAGCGGTGCCAGGACAGCTCCATGGGGAGGGGATGGAGGGGACAGCCCTGCAGAGCATCCCCAAGTACTGCCAAGCAAGCTGACCTTGACGGCTGGAACAGATGCTCTCAGTCTCCTCCATGTCCCCCTTCTGTATGCTGCCAGCCTTTGGGATCAGCGGGAGGGCAGGGAGGGGTGGGCAGGAGCCGTCCCATGGCCACTGACGGCCCCATCTACCCACAGCCGCCTGCACTCCAACCACCTGTTCTGCGACTGCCACCTGGCCTGGCTGTCGCAGTGGCTGCGCCAGCGCCCCACCATCGGGCTCTTCACCCAGTGCGCCGCCCCGGCCCAGCTGCGCGGCCTCAACGTGGCCGAGATCCAGAAGAATGAATTCAGCTGCTCCGGTGAGGGGGACAGGGGAGGTGACAGGTGCCAGAGCAGGGACTGGGGTAGGGGAGACAAAGCCTGTCCCATCAATGCAGCCCACTTCCGCTCCCAGCTCAGAGCCTGGGTGCACGCCATGGGCTCGGCTCAGGTCAGCATCGTCCCCAGTGTGGGGACAACACGGTGACAGCACTACTCAGTGGGATAAAGGGTGCATCAGTCCGTGCCCTTAGAGCTTTTTGCCTCGGGGTTGGGACACATGAGGCAGGACCTTGTGCCAGCCACTCAGGGGTGCCGCAGGCTGTCACAGCACCCCAAACTGTCACCAGGGTCCCTTCCTTGGGGTGCTGCCGTCCACCTACCTGGCCCAACTACCCTGACTGCTTCCCTGGCAGGACAAACAGACCTGGCACGTGCCCAACTCTGCAGCCTGTCCTCTGGCTCCTGCCCGGCCATGTGCACTTGCAGCAACGGCATCGTGGACTGTCGGGGCAAAGGGCTGACGGCCATCCCTGCCAACCTGCCCGAGACCATGACGGAGATGTGAGTAGAGTCCTGTGCTGTCGCTGCTGGGCTCAGGGTGGCTTGAGGCAGTGGGGACACGGGCAAGCCCTATGGCTCAGCCACCCCGTGGGGTGGCAGGCCTTGCCCTTCTCCTGTGCTGCCCAGATTTAGCCCTGGCTTTAGCTGCATTAAAAATGTAAATAGAGAAGTAATCTCCTTAGGGGAATCCAATTACGGAGCAAAGCCCCTGCTGGGATGGCACACAGAGCACATGAGAAGCAGCAGGCACCCCCAGACCCAGGGTGCTGGGGGGGTGGAGGTGTTCCCCCAGCCCAGCCAGCATGGTCCCCCCACTCATAACCATAACACACCTCCCTGATGGAGAAAGCCCTGGCCACAGGCTGCTGCCAGCTGTTCTGGGGGTGAATGGTGCCACCCCTTTGGGGTAACTTACTGCAAGTCTGGGGGGGGGGTCTTGCCCCCCAGCCTTGCCAGTGGGGTGCTGAGGCTCGGCCAGCCCTACAGCCCTCATTTCCCCCTCTTATTTTGCAGACGCCTGGAGCTCAACGGCATCAAGTCCATCCCCCCAGGTGCCTTTTCCCCCTACAAGAAGCTGCGGAGGATGTAAGTGTGCAGCCCCTATCAGCCACCCTGAACCCCTGCACCCTTCACCCTGCTGTCAACGGCCAAGAGCCTGCAGCCCCCTGCTCCCACAGGCATGGGGCACTTATCATGGCATGGGTGCCCCACATGGCAGCACTGGGATGGGATCTCAGATACCCCCTGTTCTGTATGTGGGGTGTTTGGGGTGGTCCCCTGGACTCAGCAGGATGGTGAGAACATGGGGTAAGAGAAGAGGGGTCCAGGCCACCTTCTCCCTTTGGGTTTCAGAGACCTGAGCAACAATCAGATCTCAGAGATCGCCCCCGATGCCTTCCAGGGACTACGCTCACTGAACTCCCTGTAAGTGCCTCACCAGGGTGCATGAAGTGAGGTGGGATGGACGCTGTGACCACTGAACTTTGCCCTGCACTGCACCCCCGTCCTTCTCACACCAGCCTTCCTCTCCCAGGGTGCTGTACGGCAACAAGATCACAGACCTCCCCAAGGGAGTCTTCGGGGGACTTTTTGCCCTGCAGCTGCTGTAAGGCGCTGGTGGCTGGGTGGGATGCTCTGCAGGGACACCAGGGAGAGGGGCTGAGGTCCCCAACGCCCATAGTGCAGTGAAGGGGGTGCCCAGTCTCACCTCCCTTCCACCTTACCCAGGCTTCTTAACGCCAACAAGATCAACTGTGTGCGGGCAGACACCTTCCAGGACCTGCAGAACCTCTCGCTGCTCTCGCTCTACGACAACAAGATCCAGAGCCTGGCCAAGGGCACCTTCACCTCCCTGCGGGCCATCCAGACTCTGTGAGTGCCTGCGGCAGCTCCTGTGCTTGGGTGGGTGGGCGCCTGGGGAGAAGTATCCCAGAGCTGGCAGTTACTTGCTGCCACCATGCCGTGTCACACATTGTCCCTGAGGGTGTGTCACCCATTATCCCTGGTGCAGGCACCTGGCCCAGAACCCTTTTGTCTGTGACTGCAACCTGAAGTGGCTGGCAGACTTCCTCCGTGCCAACCCCATCGAGACCAGCGGTGCCCGGTGTGCCAGCCCCCGGCGCCTGGCCAACAAACGCATCGGACAGATCAAGAGCAAGAAGTTTCGCTGCTCGGGTGAGAGTCGTCCCTGTCCCCATCCAGCTGTCCCCAGCCTTGCCCCAGCCTCGTGCCTGTGTGCTCACGGGTGCTGATGTGCTCTTTTCTCCACAGCCAAAGAGCAGTATTTCATCCCAGGTAAGATGATGGGCCACATGCGTGTGTGTGTGGGTCTGGGTGTGGTGCCCTTTTGGCCAGGCTGCCCATAGGGGTGGCTGTGCCAGAGCCCTGTAGTCCAGCTCTGCGCTTCCCATCATTTCTGGCTACTGAGTTCCCAGGTGCTGCTGTAGCAAAAGTCCTGGGTACAGGGATTTGTCAGCGGCTCCCATCGTGCTGTTCCTGGGTCGGGCACAGGCATGTCCCTGGCGTCCAGCTCTGGTGGCAGGTGGTGGGTAGTGCAGCCCCCCCATGTACCCAGGACAAATATCCCTGCAGAGAAGCTGCTTTGGGCACAGAGAGGAGTAATATGTGAGTGGCAGCTGGGATGAGGGGAGCCGGGGAAGAGATGGAGCCTCGCTGGGGGTGTGGGAGGATCAGGGGAGGGGAGGGTGCAGGTGCAAACCCCATGCCGCTGCCTGCCGGAGCCCACGCTGCCCTCCCGGTGTGCAGGGGCCGAGGATTACCAGCTGAATAGCGAGTGCAACAGCGACGTGATCTGCCCCCCCAAGTGCCGTTGCGAATCCAATGTGGTCGAGTGCTCCAACCTGAAGCTCACCAAGATCCCAGAGCGCATCCCACAGTCCACAGCTGAGCTGTAAGAGCCTCCTCCCTGCCACCCTACTTTCCCTCCCACACCGGAGCATTGCCAGCGCTGGTGTTTGGCTCAGGGTTTGGTCTGTGCCAGGCCCTCCACAGTCATCTCCTGAGCTCTTTTCCCTGCTGCCCACCCCAGGCGTCTGAACAACAATGAAATCTCCGTCCTGGAGGCTACTGGCATCTTCAAGAAACTCCCACATCTGAAGAAAATGTGAGTATCAGACAGGCACAGCGCTGTCAGGAGTGCCCAGGGGCTGGGAAGGCACATGGGGGGTCCTCATGCCAGGGCAACCTGAGGTGTGAAATGAGAGGCACATCCCAACTGGAGGGACTGGGCATTACAGGGTGCTTGCTGGGACCTGGGAGAGGCAGTGTTCAGGATAAGGCCAAGGCAGAGCTCCCCATCCCAGCCTGCTTTCCCTTCTCCACAGCAACCTCAGCAACAACAAGGTGTCGGAGATTGAGGACGGGGCATTTGAGGGCGCGTCCTCCGTCAGTGAGCTGCACCTCACCGTCAACCAGCTGGAGTCTGTGCGGAGCGGCATGTTCAGGGGCCTGGACGGGCTGAGGACCCTGTGAGTCCCCCTTCTACCATGGGCACAGGGATGGGGATGTCCCCATTCCTTGCTTCCCTGCCCTGCCTGCGGTGCAGGGCTGGTACCATCACTGCAGGCCCAGCTCAGGCGTACCTTACCCATCTGCTGGCCGTGTCCAGGCCTGGTTTTTCTGCCCAGGGTCAGGCTCAGGCTTGTCCTGCTGCCTGGTTAGCAAGGTGGGCACAGCCTGGCCACTGCTGAGGTGGGTTTTTTCCATGGCATTCACCTGGGTCATTAGGTGTTCTCGTCCCCTTTCCTCCACAGGATGCTGAGGAACAACCGCATCAGCTGCATCCACAATGACAGCTTCACGGGGCTGCGCAATGTCCGCCTGCTCTCCTTGTACGACAACCAGATCAGCACCATCACACCGGGTGCCTTTGACACGCTGCAGTCCCTCTCCACGCTGTACGTCTTGGGCCCCAGGGGGGATGCTCCCAAGCTGTTCCCATCACAGCGAGGGGCTGCAGGGGGTCCCCTTGCCCGGTGGCTGCTCAGGTGATGCCCTTGCTCTCCCTCCTGTGTGCAGGAACCTGCTTGCCAACCCCTTCAACTGCAACTGCCAGCTGGCCTGGCTCGGGGACTGGCTGCGCAAGAGGAAGATCGTGACGGGGAACCCGCGGTGCCAAAACCCCGACTTCCTCCGGCAGATTCCACTCCAGGACGTGGCTTTCCCCGACTTCAGGTGTGAGGAAGGTAACTCACGGGCCCCACGGCGCTGGGTGTGAGGGGGAACCAGGCTGCTCCTCCTGGGCTGGCATCACGCTCCCTTTCCCAGCACTGTCCCTGCCCCCGGGATGCTTGGCAGTGCCCCGTGGCAAGCTGGTAGCTGGGCTGGGGGGTTGTCCCTCAGCCTGTTAACATCCTCCCCTAACGATGCACAGGTTGCCTTCCCCGGTACCCAGCCCTGAGGGCATCCCTCTGAAACTGGGAGGGGAGTTTGCACCCACTGCACCCCACGGCAGTGCCCTGGCAGGAGCACGTGTGTAGGCAAAGCCCACTGGGCTCCATCCTGCCCCTTCCCTTCCCAGCCCTGCACGCCTGCCGGCGCTGGGCAGACGGAGCAGGCGGGGAGCACATGTGTTGAGAGAGAAGCTGCCTTTATTTATTTATTTTTAAAATTCAGAACAGCTTTTGAGCCCTCTGGAAAATATTTACAAACAAATCATCGTTTCTTCTGCTTTCCCTCCTCCACCATGTCAGAGACTGAAGGGTTGCATCCTGCGCCTTTCCTAAGGGTGCGAGATGGCATACGGTTGTCCCAGGGACGCCTCTCCTGCAGAAGCCGTGGCAGGGAAAGGGGAGTGATGCCAGCTCCTCTCCCTCCAGCCTGTGTCTGGGGGACAGGTGGAGGAGGTTACTTCAGGAAGTTTTGCAGGGCTCCCCCTTCTTCTGTGCCCGCCTCTCTGCCATCCCTGGGATAACATTTTTGCTTGAAAACAGTGAAAGTCAGAGTAGACGTGAACTTGCTGGTTGCATCCATCCCAGCAGGGCAGGGAGTTTCTGGGTGCAGGAGCGGTTCCTGCATGCTGACACTCCCAGCTGAGCTGGGCTTATTCCCTGCAAGCAGGCTGCCTGCAGCCCCCTGCTCTGGGGGTGAGAGGAGATGGTCGGTTTGGGAGGGGAGCAGTCCTAAGCGTCCACCAGGCATGGAGCTCAGCCTTGTGTGCTGCCCGAAGGGTGGGTCCCGATGACTTTGTGGCTTTCTGTACCTGGTGCAGGTCAGGAGGAGACCAGCTGCATCCCCCGGCCCCAGTGCCCACAGGAGTGCACCTGCCTCGACACCGTCGTCCGCTGCAGCAACAAGCACCTCAAGGCCCTGCCCAAGGGGATCCCCAAGAATGTCACGGAGCTGTGAGTGGTGGGCGAGTGCCGGGCTCTTCCTATAACCGTGGCTCAGGGTGGGAGTCTCTGCTGTGGGGTTTCAGGTGTTGGGGCAGAGATGCGCCCTCCCACATCCCCATCCTGGACGGGTAGTGGGATTAGAACCCCCACCCAGTCAAGGAACTCTGTCCAGCCCTGACAGAGCAAGGAATTCAGCAAGAGTCTCTCTGCTGACTCAGGGCTACCAAGGGGTGTTGTCACAGCAGCTGGGTCCCTGTTTTTTGGCTGGGGGCAGTGTGGGACAGGCACCCCCTGCAGCAGTGGTCCCCATGCAGCCATACAGTCCAGGGCTCTGCAGTCCCCGGCAGCCTGCAGTCGGCAACAGGGATGGAGCCCCCCTGCCTCTGCCAGCTCCCCCCTGCCTCTGCCGGCTCCCAGCCCCTCTCTGCTGTCACCTGTCACTGTGGCTGCAGGGATGCTCTTGGCAGCCCCAGCTCCAGTCACACAGGCAAGGGGATGTGGTTTGCCTGGGGTCAGGCACCCACTGGCATGGGTGTCAGGGAGATGCCCAAGCAGCTGTGGTGGGTCTGGATGTGTGTGTCACTGCCAGAGCGGCTCTGCACCCACCTGGGTGGGGGGACAGCAGCAAGTCCTGTGTGTGGGAGGGTGTAGGCACTAGTTGTGCACATACATATGTATACCACCCCCTCACACCCCTGCGCTGTCTCGCACACCCCTCCTCTCTCCACATCCTCCGCTCTCACACAGGCCTTGGGAGCGGCTGCGGCCGCCCACGCTCACAGCGGGTGTGTAAACGTAGCACATGGCTGGCTGTGCTCGCACACGCAGGCTGCTGGGCGACTGGCCCTGGGGACCCTCCTGCAGAGCCCCCAGGCATGCTGACATGCTCGCACCCTGGCTCCCCCACCAGATGAGGGGTCCCACAGGCCCTGAGAGCCAGGAGGGCGTTTGATCCTGGAGGTGCTCCTCAGAGTCTGGTGGGGAGTCTGTACAGGAGAAGCAGGAGGACAGAGGGAGGAACTGCCTGCTTCTCAGCCACCCCAAGGTGCTTTTGTTCTTCCTTGCAGCTACCTGGATGGAAACCAGTTCACTCAAGTCCCAGGGCAGCTTGCCACCTTCAAGTACCTGCAGCTTGTGTAAGTAGCCAGGAGCAGGTGCCCAGGCAGCCAGTCCCACTGCTGGGACCTGTGGGTGAGGACAGAGGCTGTGTCTATGGTGCATGATCCCAAGGAAAAGCCTGACAGTGTGCAGGGACCCCTGACAGCCCTCTGTGACCCCCATCCACTTCAGGATGCAGCTGGCTGGCAGGGATGCTCAGCCCATGGGTGCTCACAGCCTCTGCTGGGGCTGGACATGGGGCAAAGGGGTGACAGTGGCATTGCTGCCCGCACCTTCTGTGACGGCCCTGCTGTTCCCTTGGAGGCCATGCTGTGCTGCCCTTTGCACCCCACTGCTGATGAGCAGTGAGGGGGAATGGGGCCCAGCTGGCTGCAAGCCCTGGGGTTTCTCTTTTCCAGCGATCTGAGCAACAACAAGATCAGCTCCCTGAGCAACTCCTCCTTCACCAACATGAGCCAGCTCACCACCCTGTAAGTGTGGTCCCTGCGGTGTGCCATGCCAGGCTGCAGCCTGGCTGAGCTGCAGCCTGGGGGTCTCTGTTCCTAGGGGACCCTGAAGATGAGGGTTTCTGGGGACACCAGGGTCTCCCGTTGGGTGAAGCTGTGGTTTGAGCTGGGGCTCATGCACGGGGTGTCTGGGTGAGCATGCAGCCCAGGGTGGGTTTCTTAGAAGCATGTGTGGTGGTGCCCCCGGCACTGTGTTGCCTCCTCCTTCCCTTCCGCAGGATCCTCAGCTACAACTCCCTGCAGTGCATCCCTCCTCTGGCCTTTGAGGGCCTCCGCTCCCTCCGGCTGCTGTAAGTACCTGCCCATAGCCCTGCTCCCGGCACCACTCCCCCCTTCTCTGCTGCTGCCTGTGTCCCCGTGTCCCTGTGCCCGCCCGGGGCTGGGTGCAGGCAGGGTGCAGGCTGCAGGAGGAGCAAGGGAAGGTGTGTCAGCCTCCCAGAGCCGATGGGTGTATATGGCGCGTTTGCAACGTGGCAGTGCGGTGGGGTCCAGCTCTGCCACCCACGCCTGGACCTGTGGAGGGGGGGTGGTGCAGCCCAGCTGGCTTTGGCCCTTGCTGCCCACCCTGGAGCCACAGGGATCACAGGACCCTCTGTTCTCGGCAGGTCTCTCCATGGCAATGACATCTCCACCCTTCCTGAGGGCATCTTTGCAGACGTCACTTCTCTGTCCCACCTGTGAGTACTTCCTGCTCCACAGGCCAGGGCTGGATGCAGGCTTGGGAAACCTCTAAAAACCATGGGTCTGAGCCCAGCTTCTCTGGGGGCTGACTTGCCTCCTCTCCTCATCCCTGAGCTGGTACTTGGGGCAGCATATGGGGCAGTGCCATGCCCGTGCTCCCCCTTGCTTAGCCCCTAGGTCCAGGCAGGCAGCTGAGCCTCCCAGTGTTGCTGGAATGATTCTTTGGGCCTGGCTAGAGGTGACATGGAGCCCCCCCTCACCCCCCAGGTGCCCTGTATCCCCTAATATGCAGATTAAGCCATGCAAGGTGCTGGCATGGCTGTGGGTTGGCAGGGGCTGCTCTGATCTATGTCAGTGTGTCATTAGCCTCCTGCCAGGGTGCTTCCGTGCAACAAGCACCCCCAGATCTGTCATTAAGCATCCTGCTGGTGCCGGTGCTTCAGCTCCTCTTTGAGGGACCCCCAGGAGCAGAGTCCCATACCCACTGCCAGGGGTTCAGCTTTGCTCACTGTGACTTTTTGGTCCCTTCCCTGTGCCTGCTAAGCCGTTCCCACCCTCCTGCCAGTGTCCGGTCCTGCTCCAGTCATCCTCGGTGGGGGGCTCCCAGGCTGTTCCTCCAGCCTGCGGAGAGCAGCTTGATTCCTGACCCTGGCCTCCCTGCATTTTTGGGGAGCAGCCGTTAAACTGCTCGGTCTGGTCTTCCCTGGCCCTTCACTGAGTGCCCTTGCTGAAGCTCGGCGCTGCTGCTGCCCGCTGGCATCCCCAGATCCTGCAGGGCTGAGCTGTCACCAGCTGGCGCTGTCGGTGCAGTAGGACCAGGACCAGGTTTGTCAGCCCCAGCAGATCTACTGCGGTGGCTGCTTGCCCTCTGGGCTGACATCTCCTCACAGGTGTCCATCACACCAGCCCTCCATCGCACCAGCCCTCCTTCACTGCTGACCTTTGCAGCAAAGAAGGATGCAAAGACACATCAAACCCCTCAGTCTCCCACGTCACCCCTGCCATGGAGCAGAGCAACCCTCCCTCCTCCTTGTACTCCCTTGGAATGATTCCTGCTCTCCCCTGATATTGTCCCCAGTTGCTCTGGCTACAACCTGCTGCTTGTCCCCAGCAGCCCGCTCCCGTATCCCTGCCCACTTGCACAGCAGAGCCCAGGCTGGCCCTGCAGCACCTGTGCAGTGGCCCTGGGGTTTCTGCAGAGCCTCCTGGTGCTTCCCTGATTTGCGCTGGGCCCAGGCAGCTGTGCTTCCATGCAGTACTTGGAGGAACGCCCAAGTATTTCCAGAGAAGGCCCAGCACGGAGCCACGGGGCACTGCACAGGCTGTGGGGCTGGCAGGAAGGTCATCTACTGGGTAGCATTGTGGAGTTGAGTGTGTGCCCCAGCCCCCCACTGCGGGCAGACTCTCTGGTTGGTCTGGAAATGGAGGCAGCCCAGCTGAGTGACCAAGCCCTGTCCCATTCCCAAGGTCTCTGAGCCCAGTTTCCTGCCCAGAGCAGTGGGTGCAGTTTTGCCCTTTGTCCCCCCGGCAGAGCCATCGGTGCCAACCCCCTGTACTGCAGCTGCAACCTGCGCTGGCTCTCCAGCTGGGTCAAGACAGGGTACAAGGAGCCAGGCATCGCCCGCTGCGCTGGGCCCCCTGACATGGAAGGCAAACTGCTGCTCACCACCCCCGCCAAGAAGTTTGAGTGCCAAGGTGAGAGGTGTCCATGCTGTCCGTCTGTCCACCCATGCCCTTCTCAGGCAGGGCAGCAGGCACCACGGGGAGCTGGGCTGCTTCCTGCCCTGTGACCAGCTGAGCGATGCTCTGTGATCTGAGAAACTCCAGCATTTTATCTGTTGAGCTTCCTTGTGGAGGAGGGTCACTGGGATGCTTCTTACCTGGCTTCTTACCTTACCTGGCTGGTGTCACATCCCTGGTGACCAAACAGACTCATAGCTGTCCATCAGATGGTGCATGGCCCCTTCACAGGGCAGGCTTTGCACCCTGCTGCGGCTGGGGCTCTACCCCCCCGTGTTAGTGCCCACAAATGGACACCTCCCCAACACTCCTTGCACTGACATCTGTCTCCATGCCTCCTGTCTTGCAGGTCCACCTGCCCTGAGCGTGCAGGCCAAGTGCAACCCCTGCCTCTCCAGCCCCTGCCAGAACCAGGGCACTTGCCACAACGACCCCCTTGGCTTGTACCGCTGTACCTGCCCCACTGGCTACAAGGTACCCTGGTCCTGGGGGATCCCCAGCCCTGCTCCTGGCACATCACAGTGCCCCCCAAGTGGGACAGGGCAGGGGCATGGTGCTGTGACACCCTTCTTGCTCCCACCTCTCCCTCCTTTCCCAGGGCAGGGACTGTGAGGTGGCACTCAGCAGCTGCTCCTCCAACCCCTGTGCCAACGGGGGGACCTGCCAGCCCCAGGAGGGGGAAGGACACGGGTTCAGGTGAGCGCTGGATGGGAACCCATGGAAGATGGATGTTTGGGCAGTGGCAGGAAGCACAGTGCCAGCAAGGCTGAGCGCTGCCTCTGCTGCTCTGTGTCCCCCCAGACCTGCAGGCTTCTGGGCTGAGGGAGTGGGGGAAAAGGGGGTCCTACTGCCACAGGAGGTAGGGGAGACAGAGGGCAGCGGGGTTTAGGGCTGGGGTCTGGTTGCTGCAGCAGAGCTGACCTCACGGGATGGAGCAGGATGCGGCCCTGGGGTTGCTGCTGCTTCCTGCAGTGTTGCTGTGCCCCTGCACAACCCTGGCTACTCCGAACGCTTCAGCTGTTCTGGGAACTGGGGTGCAATTAGTGGCTGAAAATAGAGGCAGGCCGGGGGCGAGGAGGTGTGCTGCGCAGCCGCCTGGCCCCCCCGCGACACTGGCCTCTCGCCCGTTGTCGTGGCAACTCAGCATCCCTGTGGTGGGCTGCGTACTGCCACCCTCCCCCGAGCCTGGTGTTCAGGAAGGGGGGCACTGGACCCTGCCCCCCGACGCCTCTTGGCATGCATGCTCTGTGCCAGGGTCCTGTGCCTGCGGTTTTGGGGGAACCACCACAGAAAGCTCTATTTCCCGCCCCCTGACATTGCTCCATGTCCTGTGGCAGGTGCCTGTGCCCGGTGGGCTTCGAGGGTCCGACCTGCCGCATCGCCAGCGACCCCTGCAAGGAGCACAGCTGCGAGAACGGGGGGTCCTGCATGCCCAGTGCCACCAACTACACCTGCCTATGCCCTGCCCGCTACACAGGTACCCGGAGAGAGGGCCAGCCATCCCAAAACCTCATGTTGCAGCTGGGCAATGTGTCCAGCATTTCTCCCTTCCACCCAGGAGGGCTATTTGCTCCTCTGCTTGCCATGCCAGTGGCCCTCACTGTGGTCTCTGGGCTTCTCTGGGGCGAGAGTTGCATCTGCAGAGCCGAGCCCTGCACCCATGGCAGTGCAAGCTTTAGGCTTGATGGCTCCTGGCATTGAGCTGAGACCCCCTGGGGGCTCCTCCTGCCCTGTGGGGTCCAGGGTTGCCTCTCTGGTCCCGGAACTGTGCAGGAAGCAGGCTGGGCACCCCCTGCCATACCCTTTTCTGCCTCACAGGGGATTTCTGCGAGCAGCCACCGGATTTCTGCTCAGCTGAGCTCAGCCCATGCCAGCATGGCTCCACCTGCATCTCCACCAGCCAGGGGCCCAGGTGAGCCCCCCACCTCCAAGCTGCTTTCTCCTGTCTGCCAGCCAGACGGGGGGATTTGCTTCCTGGGGGCTGCAGCTAGCAGGCTGGAGAGGGGGCATGGGGAGGGGGACACTGGGAGGAACAGGTGGTAAAGGAAGGGGCGGTCATGAGCCCCCCTACCTGCTCCAGGTGTGAGTGTGCACCCGGCTATGTGGGGAGCAACTGCAGTGAGGACTTTGACGACTGCCAGGACCACCGGTGCCAGAACAATGCCCGCTGCCTGGACGAGGTGAATGGCTACTCCTGCCTCTGCACCGAGGGCTACAGGTACTGACTGCCAGGGAGATGGGACGGCACCGGGGGATAACAGGCATGGTTGTGTGTCACTGTGCAAGAGGGACTGGTCCTGACTAATCCATCCATGCATCCATGCTTCCATCCCACTGCAAGAAGGAGGAGGGGGCTGGGGGTATGGGTGTCCAGGGATGGAGGCTGAAGGGAGCCAATGTCCCTGGGGAGGGACCTCAGGGCAGGGCTTGGCATCCCTCTGATGCCACTGGCTGGAGAGCCTCCCTGGGGACCCCAAAACAGGGGGGTGCTCTGTGAGCCCCTTGGGGCAGTGGGCAGTGGTTAGCGTGCTTTCCCAGCCCCACGCCCAGCAGCACCCTTGGCCCTGCAGTGGCCAGCTCTGCGAGATGCCACCCCGCACTGCCGGCCAGCCCGGCCTCTGTGAGCGAGCCGAGTGCCAGAACGGAGCCCCGTGCGTGGAGCGGGGCACCCGTGCCCTCTGCCAGTGCCTGCCTGGCTTTGGTGGCCCCAAGTGCGAGAAGCTGCTGAGTGTCAACTTCGTGGACCGTGACACGTACCTGCAGTTCACCGACCTGCAGGACTGGCCCCGGGCCAACATCACCCTTCAGGTGAGGTTTGGGGGGTGTAGGGTAGGGGGTCAGTGGGGGGTGTCATTGGGAGTGCTGTCCCAGGGATGTGGGTTCCCACCTCACCCCCTGCCAGGTTTCCACGGCTGAAGGCAATGGCATCCTGCTGTACAACGGTGACAGTGACCACATGGCCGTGGAGCTGTACCAGGGCCACGTCAGGGTCAGCTACGACCCCGGCACCCACCCCAGCTCAGCCATCTACAGGTACCTGCCACCCCTTCCCTGCTTGCTGGGGACTGCAACCCCCATTGCATGGGCTTGGGGGTCTCCCTGTTAACCCAGCCTTCCTCACCAGTGCCGAGACCATCAATGATGGGCAGTTCCACACTGTGGAGCTGGTGACCTTTGACCAGATGGTGAACCTCTCCATTGATGGCGGCAGCCCCATGACCATGGACAACTCGGGCAAGCACTACACACTGAACAGTGAGGCTCCGCTCTACGTGGGAGGTAGGACAAGGCTGGAGGGCTGGGGCGGGGGGCAGCCAGGCATGCTGACAGCCCGGTTCTCCCCAGGGATGCCTGTGGACGTCAACTCGGCCGCCTTCCGCCTCTGGCAGCTCCTCAATGGCACCAGCTTCCACGGGTGCATTCGCAACCTCTACATCAACAACGAGCTGCAGGACTTCACCAAGACACGGATGACGCCGGGGGTGGTGCCAGGCTGTGAGCCCTGCCGCAAGCTCTACTGCCTGCATGGCATCTGCCAGCCTGCCGGCGCCCAGGGGCCTGTTTGCCACTGCGAGCCTGGCTGGGATGGGCCCCACTGCGACCAGCCCCGTGATGGCCCCTGCCAGGGCCACAAGTGAGTACCCCACCCCATTGGCTGCCCTGTGGGGACCCCACAGTAACCCATCTGCCTCATTGGCTATCCTGAAGCAACAGCACTGCCCCATTGGCTACCCCACAGCAGTTGACCTCACCCATTGGCTGTCTCACAGTGATCCACCTGCCCCATTGGGTCTTTGGGCACCCTACTTCATTGGCTACCTCACCAAAAGCACCCTGTAGCACCTGCTCGTTGGCTGCCCCTTCCTCATTGGCTGCCTTATCATTGGCTGCCCTTCACTGGGGACCCCTCTCATCCCTGCCCTCTCCATTGGTTCCTCCTCACTGCCTGCCCTGCCCACCCCTCCCATTGGCTGTCCACCACCCTCACCTGGGTCAAGCCAGCAATGCCATGCCATGGTGGTGCCATGCCCTGTGCCAGTAGTGGTGCCAGGGCTGTCCTGTGCTGGTGGTGTCATGCCAGCGCCATCCCCATGCTGTGTTGGTCTCTGTGCAGTGCTGTGCTGGTGCTGAGCCATGCCGTGCTCTGTGCTGGTTGTCCACACGTGCTGGTGCCATGCTGGTGGGTGCCTGACCATGCCGGGTGCCCACAGGTGCGTGCATGGGCTGTGCCTGCCCCTCGACGCCCTGTCCTACAGCTGCCAGTGCCATGAGGGCTACCAGGGTGCCCTCTGCAACCAGCCCGCTGAGCCGCCTGACCCCTGCCGCCGCCAGCCCTGTGTCCATGGCCACTGCCGCCTCACCCCAGGCGGCCAGCCCGCCTGCGAGTGTCACAGCGGCTACACTGGAGCCCTCTGTGACCAAGGTGGGTGCCGGGGAGGTGGGCTCCTGGGGCGGGTGGCCCTGCGCCAGCACACCAGGCTGAGTATCACTGTCCTACAGAGCCGGAGTGCCGCGGGGAGCCGGTGCGGGACTACCACCAGGTCCAGAGGGGCTACGCCATCTGCCAGACGACACGGCCGGTGGCTTGGGTGGAGTGCCGGGGGACCTGCGGCGGCCCCGGCGCCGGCTGCTGCACTGGGCTGCGGCTCAGGCGCAGGAAGTATGCCTTTGAGTGCAGCAACGGCGCGACCTTCGTGGAGGAGGTGGAGAAGCCCAGCAAGTGCGGCTGCAGCCAGTGCCTGTGAGCGGCCACCGGCCCCGGAGCAGCAGGGGGCCAGCAGGGAGCCCCCCCCACCCCCGCAGCCAAGGACCTCGCTTTGCCCTGCAGCCGTGGTGCTGCTGTCCGGGTACTCACAACCTGCGGCTGCACTGGAGGAGCCCGTGGAGGGTAGAGCTGTTGCATCTAGGAGGTTTGGGGGGGTGGGGAAGAAAAGAAAAAAGAAAAAAAACAAACCCACAAACAAAGCAAATGTGTAGATAGAGAATTTTTTAAGAACTGCAGCTACACAGATGTGTGGATATGGGGCAGGCGTGCTGCCCAGCTGCTCCCCACGGTGCTCTGCCTTTCCCCGGTGCAGCCCGGCAGCCATGGTGGGCAGTGCCCGTGTCCCCTTGTGTGTTCCCTCCCTGGCAGCCCCAGCCCTTGCATCCAGCTGGGTGAGCCGGGGGCTTTTCCAACACCTGAGGCTGGAGCAGAGGGGCCTGATGTGGCTGAGCCTTATGGCAACATGGGCTTGGCAGAGGCCTGTAGAGTCTGGTGAGCCCAGAGCTGGGCTCCTCTCTCCTGGCAGCTCTGCTGAGGTCCTGCCACTACCCTGATGGCCCCTACAGCGAGCAGCTCCCCAGTACTGTGGCTGTGGTGCTGGAGCCTCGAGCACCCCAAATAATGTCACCAGCTCCGCGGCCACAGCCTGACCCACTGGTAGCACCCCTGGGCTGTGCTTGTGGGTTGGGCTCCTGGGGTGCACAGGGAACTGCCCCAGCCCAGGGTGGTGGTGTTGAGGTCACACTGGGTGGACCAGGACCAGGGTGGTCCCAGGAGCACCGAGTGGGTCACAAGCAGTGGGGTACAGATACATCTGGGGGTCCAGCACTGTGATGTTGATGCAGAGCGGGTCCTGTCTTGAATGCTCCCAGCCCAGTCAGGTGGCTCTGGGCAGAGGTGGAAGCTGTAGGGGGTAGTACGAGAACCCCTTTCCTCCAGGCTCAGCTGTTGGGGGGCTCTGTGGCTGAACTGAGGTCTTCTGTGTCCCACTTCCCCAGTGAGCTGGGCAGGGGGCTGCTGGGCCGGGCAGGGTGTGGGTTTGTTGTGCCCAGTGCCTGGGCTTGAGCCTTGTGGGTGCTGGGGCCATTTGAAGAGGCTGAAGATGCCCAGTCCTGCAAGCCTGGAAGCTGTCACCGCTGCCAGCGCAGGTCCCACCAGCTCCTGGACTTGGGTGCTGGTGCCTGGGCAGCACCCCTCGAGGCCCACACCAGATGTGCTGGGCTGGCATGGGAGCACAGGCCAGCGCTGGTGCAGCATGGGGTGCCTGTGCCAGGGCGCCACACACCCCCCGACCTCTGCAGCATCACTTCTACACCCTTGGGGACCAAGGGTGGTGGGGACTCAACCTGGGACACCACACGTGGCTGGACAGGGTGTAACCACGTCACTTGGGCAAATTCATCTCAGGGCTGTAGGCCCCCCCGGTCTCTCCATCTCACTGCTCCAGCACATCGGCTTCAGGTCTGCACCGCCGGCTGCGGCCGGGCTCCGGGCGTCTCTGCCAGGTACAGCCAGCTTCGTGGGTGCCGTCACCATCCCTGCTCACCACCGGCATCCGGGACATTCCCAGCAGCACGGGGATGTGTTTCTGCCACAAGCACCCTCCCCACAGGAGCCCCCTCTGCCACACAGAGGAGTCGGGATGCGTCTCATTTTGCCCGTGGCCCGGCCGGGGCTTGGTTGTGTTGTGTTTCTGTTCTTGCTGTAAGCTAACCGCTAAAGTATCTCTTTATACAGAATACTTACAGATTCTAATATATATTTGTATTTCATTTTGTTATAGTATTTTTATATGTTCGGGGTCAACAAATGATGTTTTCTTTTTGTTTACAGATGCTACTGGGCAGGAAAATGACGGTGGCTTTGTTTGGCCCGTGGGGTTTGTGTGTGTCACTGTTGAAGACGCTGGTTTGTACTAGGCTGGCGAGGGAGGCACTCAGCATCCTTCCGCTGGCAGAGGCTGTATTGTTTTAGGAGATGTTTGGTATTGTCTATGTTGTCTTCCATGTGAACATGACATTTATTCATTCAGAGGCTCGGCCTCTTCTTTCCTGGAGGGGAGAAGGGGGCAGCTGGTGCTCAGGAGCTGCTGGGCGTGTGAGGAGGTGGTGCAGGCTGGAGAGTGTTGGTCTTCCTGCTGTGGGGGACAACCTGCTGCTCCAGGAGCAGCCACATCCAGGCAGAGCATCGCCCACAAGGTTCTGGGACACGCAGCCTCAGGCTGAGGCCTCAGCTCTGGGGGGAGCTGGAGTTACCCCTGTGATGCCTTGCTAAAGAAGCCCTCGCTGCCTGGGCCAGGTGTGGGGCAGCCTGAGAAGGTGCAGGGCCAGGTGTCTGCTGCAGGGGCAGAACAGCCCCGGGGGTAACTGGGCACCTCTAACTCTTTGGGGAAGGGGAGAGGGCACCTGGCAGCACCAAGGGGTTGCCTGGCACAAACACAAAGCAGCTGCAGGAGGCAGCACCATCAGCTAATCACCTGGGCATTTATATCCCCCCGCCTCCAGAAAGGAAGGAGTCCCACCAGCCTGTGCCCCCCACCCCGTGCACTCACTCCCCTTTGCCCTTCCCCAGTTATCACACCAAACAAGCATTGATATCAAAGAAACGTTTAATAAGCTGCAATAAAATACGGACCTTTAGAAAGCTCATAGGGTGAATATTGACAGTGGAGGAAGAAAAGAAAACGAGGTGGTGGGAATCCTTGAGGAGTTCAGATCTGAGTCAGGGACCTCTTATCTGGAACAAGAACACAACTTCTTCCATAGGCCAGGATGAAATAAAAGACAGGAGCACAGAGTTCACAAAAATGTCAACATTTAGAGAGTCAATACATATTCAAAGTTCAAATGACCCAGCTCTTATAGCTATACATATTGATTTAAAGCAACTTAATATAATTTTATTATTTTTTTTTTATATACACTTTCAAAGGTTTGTCAGGTGAGGTATGTAAACATCATCTAATGGAAACCCCTCTCCACATTTCCAACCAAGAATTCACAGCAGACAGTTCATTTTCCCAACTCGGTACGCAGTACTTCCCGCTCCCAGCGGCACCGGGAATGCCGGCCCAAGCCACGGCGCTCCCCAGCGCAGCCACCGGCTCCCCTTGCCCGCCGCTGGTCTGCACAGTTCACATTGCTTAGGCTCAGACATACAGTACCGGACAGGAGGACTTCTCAGCTCAGTGTCAAAAATTCAGACAGAAACAAACAGAGAAACAAAACTCTCCCGGGGAAGCAGACACAGATGAAGGAAAAACATTTGCCATCAGGGTGGAGATCGTATTTAAACGTTGAGCATCTTAAGTCAACATTACCAGGTTGTCATTGCCTTTCTTTTTTTTTCTTTCTTTCTCTTTTCTTTCTTTTTACCTTTTTTTTTTTCCTTTTTAAAAATTTTTTTCCACACACCTGTTCCAAGGGTGAAGGAAGCGTGGGGCTGGTGAGGGGTCCTGCAGGGCCGGGATCCGGCCGCTCGCCCCGCTCCACCCTCCAAAGTCAGGGACCCAGCACCATAAAAGCAGCAGTGAGCCTGCTGCTGCTGCCCCACATAGCCAGCCAGGGTGGTGGGGGGCACAGCCAGCAAACGCTTCCAGGCAAAAAGGGGGTTGAAAAACAAGAAGAAAAGTCCGAACATGCTTCAGTGAAAAACAACCAAATGACCTCGAACCTCCCCTAGAAGGAGAATAAAAATTGCGGAATGGCAAGCAGATACACAAATGACCTTCTGGAGCCGGCACTGGGCTTTTAAGGGAGACAGCGGCATGCTCCCTTGGGTCACCCCGACCCGCAGGAAGCGCAGGGGCCCCAAAGGCTGCTGCTCGCTGCAGCAATTTGCCAGCGGGAGTTTGCTGCCAGTAACTACCTACCCTACCCCAGCCGTTCTGGGGGTGTTCCCTGGAGGTGACGGCAGCCCCCACCTCCTGCATCCCTGGGGACACCTCCTTGGGCATCTCCAGCCCAAGAGATACCCCCGCCCCATCCCATGCTGGACCGAGCCCCCACTGGGAGCGGGGTTATTCCCACCCGGCCCTGAGCCCCGAGAGCCCCTGCCATCAAAGCAAACATTATTACTACAAATCTTATTGCTTGCGGTGCCCCCCACCCTGGGGAACGGCCATCCCAGCCGGCCACAGGAGCTTACTGCTCCCCCAGGGACCGTGGCCATCGACCAGGTCTGACATCATCAAAATGAGATGAAGAGAAAGAGTTAATGCTTCAACTTTGATGTGACATAAAACCCAAACACTGCCACCCCCCTCCCCCC
>VZTU01012192.1:100257-124147 GCA_013400835.1 Zapornia atra
GGATAGAGCAGCAGCACCCCAGCTAGAAAGCCTCTTTACTTGCTTGGTCGAGATATTGATCCTGATGAGGTTCCTGCTCCCAGAAGTGCAGAAGATGGAGAGCAGGACAGCCTGCACTTACCAGCAGCTGAAGAATGGAGGAGAGCAAGAGAGAGGGAAAGCCCCGAGGTGTGCTCTTGGTGCGTGGTGCCTGGCACAGGCACTTCAGGAGTGATGGAGAAGGGTGGGAAAAGGAAGGGGGGATTTCTGTGGAGAGGCTGGCCCGGCCAGAGCTTAGAGGAGGGCCGTAAGTATGGACGGAGAAGCAAGAGGGAAAGACAACCTGTGAGAAAGGCAGAGATCAGTCACTTAACTGCCACGGGTGCCCTCCTGCCTCACACCTCTCCTGAAATGCTTTTAAATCTTTTCTGATGGAATGTTTGACATATTTAATGCATGCAGTAAAAATTAAAGTAATAGATAACTTCATATTAATCTGTACAGGGACTGACAGGCTAGATTTAATCACTTCCTAGCTGTTCAGAGAGTTAACTTATTCTAGCGTGATTCAAAGGAAAGGGAAAGGATTATGATTTTTTTCTTTTTTTTTTTAAATCAGCCATTTCATAGTAAGAGAAAAATGTGCCGCAGCCTCGAGTGCGTCAGCTCTGGGGGAAGGGAATACCTGCAAGAGAGCCAGAGGTGCTCTGCAAAGGGCGTGCGAGTCTCAAACGCCTCGCTTCTTCCTCTAAACGGGTACAATGAAAGATTTAACGACGATCAGCTGCTTTCCACTTCCACTCCACAGGCTTTGGGATCTGGAGGTCAATGCCAAACGTGGAAGCAATTCCCATTGCATCCGAACCCCCTCTAGCCTCTGCTCCTGGGGCTGGCGCGTGGCCGGCCCCGCAGCCTGGCTCTGAGCAGGGACAAGGCGCTGAGCAAGGGCCAGCGAGCAGCTGCTAAAGGCTGGGTGACCCCAGTGCCCACGCAGTGCCCTCTTGAGCACTGCTGCTTCCTGCACGGGAGGAGGCTTGCACGGAGATTCACCCAAGCAGACTTTGTGCGGCAATGTGGAAGTAAAGCCATGGGGATGCAGCAGCTGAGCATCGGGGTCCTTGCCCCAAGCACAGGCTGCAGCAGCCCCTTCTCAGCCACTGAGCATCTCGGCCCGGCCGAGCCAGCACAGCCACATGCTCCATGTGCTTCTAACAGGCCCTTCTCGGACTCCACAGCACCAGGTGCAGGCAAGGACGAACCAACCGTGCCTTGCTAGCCAAAGGATGAAATGCAAAGTACTGTAAAAAAGCCAAACGTAGGTCAGTCCCTTCTCTGAACCCCACTCCACCTGTAAAACCTGGCTTAGGAGCACAGGGCCAGGGCTCCCCTTGTGCAAAGCACCACCATCAGAAGGAGCTCGAGCCCCTGTAAAGGGAGAGATCCAACCCTCAGCGAAGCGCTGCAGAGGCTGATTTGCCACCAGAGACCACAGAAATCACCACGAACACAACAAAAACGGGAGAAGGAGATCTGTCCAAACGCAGGGCATGGCAGGACCGATTCACCAGCAAGGAATAAAGACGGATAGAGCCCAGCACGCCCACCCAGCAGCAGTGGGTGCAGCAGCCCGGTACCCACAGCATCGCCTCTGCCGCGTCCGCCTGAGCGGGACCTCCCCACCCCACAGGCTGTGCAGTGGGTAACCATCAGCAGTACACACACCAGTAGCTAAGTAATACTTTTACGCAGGTAACAGTACAGGACACCAGCAGCTGCTACTAACAAACCAACAAAGGACAGATGCACCTTTTTCTCCCTCGCTGATGGGAAATGGTTTTGGTTTTGCTTTAAATGCCACTAAGAAGACAGACAGAAGGAGGACTCCGAAGGAAAGGGAAATGTTTGTGTGCACCCAAAGGCTGCCGAAAGCTACTTCATGTGCACGAAGGTGGTTTTCTTTCTGCTACAGTACAAGTGCTTGTGCCTCAAGTATAAAACGCAAGCCTCCAAATCACACAGACGAGCTTCTTATTTTTATTTTTAAAGTGATAAATAAGGCACTGTACTTTTAACTAAAACTGCCTGGTTCCAAGTTTAAAAAAAAACCCAAGGAACGTTCAAACTGCAGAAACTTCCTTCTGAACAGCAGAGCCAGACAGGCCAACCTCTTCTCTGTCCAAGCCACATCTGCTGATGCCTAAAATCACGGGCGTTATCCTTTAACTGCGGATTTTTAAAGGCTTGCTACAGCTTATAAAAGCAGCTTTAGTTAATGCATGGTAAAGGGTTACTACTATACATCAGTTTTGTACATGGCTACCAGCTTTTTGCTATTTCGGGTCCAGTCGCGAGCGCTTGCTGTGTGAACAGTCCACTTTTGCCCTCAGCTTCCTCTTGCCCTGCGACCCGCTGCTCTCCTGCATCTTCTTCATGGACCTCGTCAGGGTCTTGCCCTCACTGGGCTTTTTGTTGGCCATCTTCTGCGACCGCGTGGAGGACTCGCCCAGCGGCTTCTGCTTCAGGGACTTGGCCAGCTCCTCATGGCCGGGGGGCAGCACGGCTCGCCTGCTCGTGTTCTCCTTGCCCTTCCGCATGGGGAGCCGCATCTGCTCCAGCTGCCTTTTCGGGGCTCTCTTCTCTTTCAAGGACATTTTTCTAGCCAGCTTATTGCTCCTCTCCATGGCAGCCTGCTTTCGGGTGGCAGGAGCTTTCGTGCTGACCTCCGAATGCTTGATTTTACTGGCCTTCTTGGCAGGCAGCTTGTCCTTGGTGGAGGAGCCAGAGCGCTCCTGGGTGCTCCTGCTCTCCTTCAGGGTCCTCTTCTTCCTGCTGAGCTGGAGATCAGCTTTGGGTGAGGGGTCTTCCTGGGACCTGCCCTTCCCCTTCCGTCCCTTCCCCATCCCATCGACCGATGGAGATTTAGCAGGGAAGGCATCTGCTTTGATCTGCAAGGCCAATTTTGGAGACATCAGTGGGTTGATGCACACGCTTTTTCGGCTCTGCTTGCTCTCCAGGGACGGGTGGTCACCCGGGCCATCGCTCTTCTTCTCTGCCTTCACCACGCGGTGCTGGGCTCGCAGCTTGCCCCGCAGGTTGGAGTACTTCCGTAGGATCCGGGTGCTGGCCTGCGTGGGCAAGCTGGGGGCAGGCTGGATGGTTTTGTCTTCACTCAGGTCCTCGGTGCCGGTGTTGGTGGGAGACATCTGGCTAGCAGCAGTGGATTCTTCAGCCTCTGCCTTATCAGTGTTCTCCCGGATTTTGGCCCAAAGCTTTTGGTTCTTCAGGTTGTTTCGAGCCGGGGTAGTGGCGGCGAACTTCTTGAGATGTTTTTTCAGACGTTCGGCTTGCAGTGAGCTGGGGTAGAGACTGGAAGAGGAATATTTCTGCATGGGGACTTTGATGGGGGGGATCTCCCCTGGGAGACGGGTGTTGAGCTTCTTCACGATTACCAGAGACCTGGTTTCAGTTGTCTCCAGAAACCACTGGCAGATGTCGGATAGCTTAAAGGCCTTCATAAACAGCATCTGGACAGGAGAAAGCTTCTGCACTTCTAGTGAACCTCTACTTTTCCGTGTCCTTTTCTTACTTTTCCAAATCTCTTTCAGTTTGTCAGCTTTGTTCTTTACCTTGGGGGTTGGCTGCACCTCCTTCTCCAGCTGAATCCAGCCCTTCTGAACTTTCATGTACTGGGCATTGAACTCGGCAATGAGCTCCTGGTTCTCCTCTTCAGCACACCACTCCATGAACTTTGGTTTGCTGTCAATCATGTCTATGTCATCCAGCGCTGGGGAGTCGTCATTCCCTGAACTGCGTTCGTCCCTTGTTTTGGGGACTGCTTGCACAGACTCCTTCCCTGGTGCGCTCTTTTTTGTGGTTTCCACAGGTACAGGCGCATGCCTTAAGTTATAAAACTGCAGGGAGATCTTTTTATGCTTTGCAGCCTTTCCTGGAACGTGCTTGATGCCACCTCTGCTACTGGGACATGGAGGCGAATTGGCCATGGGTTCATAGCTCTCCAGCTTGCCCATGTCCATGGTACTGTCAAGGCTCTCCTCGTCCTTTGCACTGGTGTCGCCTAGCTTCACATCCACTTGCTCAGCATCACTTGCAAGCACACCGCTCTCTGGAGGGAGGAGAATGCTTCCCTTCTCAGAATCAGCCCGGACACTGATTTCCAGCAGCTCACCTGGTTGATTCTGGCTGCTGTGGGCAGGGGGGTCATCTTTAGAGGAATTGTCTTCCTCTGCCACAGTGTCTTTCACTAAAACACTTTTACACGTTTCTCTGGTAGTGACACCGTCCTCCTCAGCTGGCCACTGCTCAGCGATGCTCTCTGGGGCCTGGCCAGCGCCTGGCTCCTTGCTGCTTTTGGGCAGTGCACTGGGGAAGCAGTCGTCTGGGAAGTGCACGGATTCTGCTGCCCCATCCAGGTGCACTTCTCTCTTGAACCGCTTAGCGTCAGGGCTCTTGTCGAGTTTGATCTGAAGGCAAGGAAGCTGCACAGAGCTGGAAGAACCAGTGTCTTCAGCGCTGCCCTCAGCGGGTGACTGGGATTGCTGGCTTCGGAGACGCCTGTCCGATGTCACAAGCACTCTCTTGCCTTTCTTTCGCTTCTTGTCAAGATTGTCTTTGAAAGAGAGAGAGTCTTTCTCTGCAGTGTCTGAGCCATTGGGTTCAGGCGGCGTTGCCCCTTCAATGAGCTCTTTTTCACCCATTGGGATGCTATTCTGCACTGCCTCCCCGTCCGAGATTTCGGGGAGGGCTGTGCTGGCTGGTACAGGCTCCTCTTGGTCAAGGGAGCCGTCACTCGCCATGCCCAAAAGTGCAGCTTCTGGTTCAGCATCAAGGCTTTTGTTCACGTCCGCACACTGCAAGGTGGCCGGAGGCTCTGGGAAGGTCTTCCCATCCTCAGTGGCAGGGGGCTCGTCAGGAGCCTGCTGGCCCGGAGAGTGTAGGGAAGGCTCTACCGGACACAGCCCGCAGGGCTCCGTGTCTCCCACCCCTGGAAGCTGGGCAGAATCCCCAGCACCATCGTGGGCCAGGGGTGCTTCATCTGCAGTGGCAGAGGGCTGCACAGGGGACTTTGGCTCCGGGCTGGTGGGGCGATCTGGATCGGTTTGTGTGTCAGAGCCAGGGCAACCTCCCTCCCCGCTGGATGGTTCTGAGACAGGAAGGGCAGCAACATCAGTAGCCTGCCCACCGCCTCTGCCATCCCCATCCCCAGGGGAGCCCAGGCTGCTGCCAGCCTCCCAGGGGACACCGTCTCCAGCTCTTGTCTCCCCTCCTTCAGCGGGAGAGGAACTGGGGGACGGTGAGACAGCCAAGCTCTCCTCTTTCTGGGGGCTAGGTGGAGCAGAGAGGGAGAAGAAGGGCACGGCCATGGAGGCTTCCCTTGACCGCAGTGCCCGGGTATCCCGGGGCTGCATGGTGCCCAGCTCAGCTCTCTCCTTTGTTTCTCGGCCAGTTGGTGTCCCTTTAGCCAGGAGCCTCAGGGAAACCCTCTTCTCGCCTTCCCGTCCTGCCCCTGCTGACCCCCCCACCGAGAGCACCAGGGGCGACTTAGCGCTTACGAGGGTCTCTGTTCGCAGTGCAGGGCTGCTTCCCCTCTCCTCCACCCGGGAGCTCCTCACCAGCGTGCGGACAGTCGGGAGCTCGCAGCACTCCCCATTGAAGTAGTACCCCCGGGTGCTTTTCCTCGCTGTCTTGCGGGACGACACCGACCGCTGGCTCTCGAAATGGCACTCAGTGATGGGCTGGCTGATGTAAACCACGTCGCACTGGTTGTCGTAGTCGTTGATCCTCAGCCCCGACGCCTTTTTGCTCTTCCGAGTGGATCTGAGGGAGGCTGCCTTGGCACGGGGGTGCCCGACGGGGGTCCGGTGGGCGGCTGGTGCAGCACCAGCGGGCAGCCAGCCCTCTTTGGACTTGTCGAGGGGGCCCTTGTCAGCCGGGTGCAGGTGGCAGCCAGCCTTACCCTTGCCCACAGCGTGCAGGTGGTTTTCTTGCTTTGGTCTCGCATCTTGTTCTTTTGTGTCTAAGTCCTGGTGCAAAGATGCTTTCGAGCTGCATTGCAAAGTGTTCTCTTTATCGGCGCTGCGAGGCGGGTTCACCGCAAAGCTGGGATCCCAGGACTCTTCCGGCAGAGCTCTGAAAGGGGGCTTTTGGGACCCCAGACAGCTGTCTAAGCTGTCCTCACTGCCATTCACATTTGCCACTTTGACCGAGATATACCCTTCCACAAGAGTCTTACCTGCTAGCTGCTCTTTATTGTCCTCGCACCTTCTGACAGTGGCTTCTTGCTCATGTCCAGCAGCTTGCTGCCCTTCCAGGGTCTTTGCGGCATGATGGAAATTCAAAGAGGAAGAGTTCAACGTGCTGAGGTATCCTTGGGTGGAGCTATCCTTTGGACTAGCAGAACGAAGCCTGGTGATGGGGAGCTCGGAGAAGTCCCTTCTCAAAGCAGGACTGGAGCTTTCTGCCCTGTCCAGAGGCTTCAGCTCCGCCGGCTGCTTCGGGGCTTGTCCTGTAACATGCAGGGGGCCGTCGCACCCCAACTGTCCTGGGTCCAAGGAAGAAGGGGGCTTTGATTCAGTACAAGTAGCACCCTTATCCTGATTTTCAGTGCTTCGCTGGCTACAACCAGAGCCACAAGTAGAGGCCTCCATGCTCTCGGATTCAGACAACTGCTGGCCTTCAGAGTCCGGTTGTACTTCAGTGTATATGTCGTTTAGCACGCGAATGAATTGCTTCTGGTGATGCGTACACAGTCTGACCATAAACTTTTCCAGTGGAGACTTCGGCTGATTGTTAGAGTCTATTGCTATTGTCTCTGCTGCATCCTCACTAGAGAGACAAAGAGAGAAGCAGTCAGTAACGTGTCCCAGGGAATAAAAGTTTATGCTGCAAAACCAGAATAGCCCTTTTCCTCCCACTCAGCACATCACTTGCCTGACCCCCAGGTGAAACCAGGCATGCTGCTGCTCTGGGGCTGGCAGGCACCACTGCAGTTCCCAGCATGCCCACATACATATGCATACTGCTGACAGGACACAGACCAGGACTTCTGCTTGCCTCTCACTGCCAGAGCACCTGTTATCACACTCCTGCCTAGGACATCCTGGTGTGTGGGCACCATGTGACATGTTCAAAGCAAGCCTATGTGTCCCAGTGAGAAGCAGATCCAGCCTCTGCACAGTGCCCGGTGTAGAAGGCCGAACACCTGTGGGACCCCCCAGGAGGGCTGCACACCCCTGCATGCTCCATCTGCGCATCCAGGCTGGGCAGGAGCAGAGCTGGGCAGCCACATGCCGGACACCTTGAACTACCCTTAGGTCTCCAAATTCTGCTTACACCTCAATGGCAGAAGAAGGGTCATGGGCAAACCGAGCAGATCTGAGCCTCCTCTGCCATCAGTGCAGAAATTTTGGCAAGCCCCCAGGCAGCAACACACCCTGGTGTGGCACGGCGCCTTGCCATCTGCACTGACCTTTGATTTACTGCCCTTTAATGAAGTGGCTGTGCAGCCAACAGGCTGGCTGGCAGCGTGCAGTGCCACTCAGGAAGGCCTGCTCATGCAGCACAGGATTGCTGCCACTAGCTACCTCCCAAACCAAGGTGATTATCATTTACCTGCCTGGCAGAGGCAATTAATTAGGACTTATTGGTGGAGAGGTTAAGGGATAATTACCCGGTGTTTGCATGAACTCATCAGGAGCGCCACGCCAGGTGCTTTTATTGAGACCGTATCTGTTCCCAATGGCAGCACAGGCGATTCCCACCCAGTCCCCGCTGCACCGAGGGGGCTGCGCGCCTTGGCACCCACACTGTTTGGCACAGGACCTTTGCCAGCAACACCGGGTTGCTTTGCAGTAACAGCTGCACTTTGCACCTCCTGGCCTTGTACCAGAGGAATGAAAGTCGTTTCCCCCCCCACAGCCTCGCTCACCTTCCCCAGCATTGGACACGGATCTCGCTTGGCTGGGTCAAGGGGGGAACAACGCTTATCGCAAGGTTCGGGGCCAGGGTGGGAAAAGCAGCTTTATCTGGAGTGGGATTTCCCTCCCCAGGCACAGGGCTTGACAGGCAGACAGGGAGGAAGAACCCCGACTTGGAGGAGCTGTTGACAGAGAGGAGGAGGAGGGAAAGCCAGGCACCAGAGTCGGCAGTGCTGGGTGGCAGCTGGTGCACTGGAGCCAGCCCCAAGCAGCCCTTGCTGCTGCTTGCTGCTTGCTGGCTGCTTTCTTTGACCTGACAAGCACCAGGGAAGCAGCTCCTTTCCCCGGCTCCTGGGGCCTGCTCCTGAACTCGGAGAAGGGCAAGAAAAGGCACCCGGGGGTCGCTCGGGGCTGGCCAGGTGGTACCTGGTCCCCTCTTTGCCCAGGAATGCCAGGCTGCAGCCCAGCCTGCCCTGAGCATCTGCTAGCCAGCCCTTCTCTCTCCAGCTTACCCGCACTTTTAAGAGGAGCGAGGGTTCGCCTCTCAGTCACAGCCAGCTTCCTTAAACGCCTCCTGAGCGAGGGTTTCCCAAAACCACCCAGAAAGCCTGAGCAGGCTTAGCACACCAAATGAGCTCCGTCACCTCCAAAACACACTCCCGGGGCGAGCGATAAACCACGTACCTCCAGACTGCTTTACTACACGCGGGCAGGAAAAAACGCCCTCCAGCAACCGTCTCACCTGGCTCTACCTGGTGCTGCGATGGCTCTCAATTTGCAGCACCTGGGATTAGATTGAATAAAAACGCTCAGGTACGAGCTGGCCCCTCTCCAGAGCCCTGCATGGGAAGGGTTATGTCAGCAAGGATCTCTCACACAGCCCAGCTCCTCCCCTTGCTCTGCTGAATAACAAAGGGGATAAAAACCCTCTCTCACCCCCAGCTGCAACAGGAGGGCTGGGAGCAGGGGGCTTTGCCAAGAGGCAGAGCCCAGCACAACTTTTTCTTCACCTTTGCAAAGAGGGCGGTTGCTTTCCTCTTACCTGCCTGCAAGCCCAGCTCCTAAGAGCGGCAGCCATCTTCCCCCACCGAGCCTGAATTTATAACGGCGGCGGCAGAGGTGTGGCTCTGCCCCGGCCCACCCCGCTGCCACGCTTCCTGGGCAGCCTTGGGAAGCCGTCACGATGGCAAAACAACCGATTCCCTCCTTGCTGGGGCACCTCTGGGTGCTACGCACAACAACGGCGAAGGAAGAGCTCATGGCGTAGGCGAAGAGGTTGCCCAGATAGGCGGCGAGGAAGAAGAGGGGGGCTGCAGGCAGGGTGACACCTGGCAAAGGAGGACACTGTGGGTCTGTGTGGAGGGTCCTCAGTTTGGAAGAAAGGACCAAAGTTGCCAGGCACTGTCCTTCCCTGCCTTGCAGCAGCGGTGCGGAATGCAGCCGGTCGCGGGGCTTGCCTGCGTTGCGTGGGTGTGCAGGGCTGGAAAAGACCTGTGTCCTGCTCGTCTGACAGAGGGGACTTGGGGTCACTGGTCCTAAAGGCTCCAGGGGAGCACTTGTGCTTTTCCTTCACCTAGTTTCTTCCTCTGAAGTGTGACTGAGGCCATGGTTCTCATTTTCACCTTATCTACCCCACGGTACTCCAAGGAGTCAATGTGAGATAAACACAGCTTGTCAAGCTGTAAATTTAAAAAGTGGAGATAAATATTTTTCCTGCTTGATAAAGGAAATAAATCCATTCAGCCTTGATGCCCTTTGTCCTTAGAAAACCCATCTCACACTCAGCAACACAGCTCACCTGCTTCTGCAGGGTTCTCTGCTTTCACATCACCTCTTTAGCTCACAGATGGGCTGGAGCTTCTCACCTGGAGCTCATCTGCTCCCTCCCCCGCCCACCCCTGTTTGGGTGCTGCAGGCAGTATCACGTTTTCCTCAGTATTAGAGGAAAACACTGAGGCAGAGCTCTCCCCACTACCCGCAGTCAGGCTCTGAGCACGGCTGGATCCCAACCCCCTCCCTCAGTCCTTCCTCTCCCCATCTCCCCAGGGTGTTGAGTGCAGCCTGTGCCTCTCCAGCCCTGTGTCTCCCCGACACAGCTCTGTACTCCCCAGGACCTGCTGCTCTGTTTCCTGCCATTCCTGCCTGCTTCAGCTACTACTACTAAATAAAAGTGCCTGTGGCCATTCTCTGGGCCAGTGGCCAATGGATGCAGGACTGCCTGCATCCTTGCTGCTTAAGGCAGCTTCAGAGAAGGGCTTGTTCCATGCACAGGTGCAGCACAGAGTTTATTTCGAGTGCCCCATGATTTCAGACAGGGCTGCTTACGGACTTGCAGAGAAACTATTTATTTAACATGGCTCGTCGGAGGGGAGGGGAGGGGTGGGGAGATGAGATGAAATGAAATGAAATGAAATGAAGTGCCTTCCTGGGGGAAGGTGCTGGGTACGAACAGGTTCCTCATCCCTGCCGGCGAAGGCGGGAGCTGCAGACTGACTGGCGAACGATGAGGATGGAAATTGGGAACACAGCTTTAATCAGGAGGAACAACTGATGTCGGAGGCAGCCACCCTGTCTCCACAGAGCCTGCTTTTGGGAGGCACAGGGCAGCCTGGCAGGAGCTGCTGGGCTCAGCAGACAAGCGAGGGAGCTGGGGGCTGTCTGTACTGCCTGCAGCCTCCTGGTGCCCACACTCATGCCTTCCCACCGGGCTTGGCCAGAGACTCTCTTAGTTTTGGGTGTGCACGAGGAAAGTGCCATGTCTCTCAAGGGCTGGAGAAGCCACAAGCCTACTGCAGCTCCAGAGCCAGGGAGAGGCGACTCACTGGGGACCCTCTGTACCTATAGCCAAGCTGCAGATGCAGCCACAAACCTGTATGGGGCACCAAGAAAGATGTGCTGCGATGGGAGAGGCTACCCACCCTGAGCTTTCCTGCAGCACCTGGGAGATGGCAGGTCTGCCCTTTCTGTCCACCGGCCTTCAAAGCCACCTACACAAGGCTGCAGCTGCTAGGGGCTCCTGTGCTCCTGCGCTGCAGCACCCCGCTCCCAGCCCTGTGGCACATGTCGTCCCATGCCAGTAGAAGACACCCCGGCATCCCAAGCAGATCTTCTCTCTGAGCCCCTCGCTACCTCCTTGCCCTTCTAGCTTTCCCAGGGCAGCCCCGCTCTCCCCTCCTTCCCCGCCTGCCACAGAAGGTGTCAGAGGCATCAAGGGGCAGGAGCTGTCAGAGACACAAACGGAGCTGTTGCTACGCAACCCTGGCAGTGCAGCAATTAATGCTGGGGGAAACGTGCTGTGCTCCGAAGCTATTTGCATAGCTGCATGCTGCAATACATTTGTTTGCATTGTGCCTCTACTGTTTAGTAGAGTTTGAAGTCAGCCCTCCCCCAGCTCTTGCTGGGGGGGAACCTGGGGCTTCCAACAAACACCACGCTGTTGGGGCGGTGGGGCTGGGGGAAGGCAGGGGTTTGTCTGTCCCTAACACCTACCTGCACAGGTACAGGATTTGCCCATTGGGCAGAGAAGAACAAGATACCTGGATTTCACCCTGTGCAGCCTGAGGAGCTTTGCCCCCCACTTGCAGGGCCCACGGATGCCCCTGACCTGCTGGTGGGGGTGTCACAACTCCCCTTTTCCAGGTGCACCGGGGTGACACTGAGCTGGTTCTGCTTGTGAATGCCAGGAACGGAGCTTTGGGGACAGCCCAGCTTGCCTGTGGTTCAAGAGTGTATTTTTTTGGGGGAAGGAAGAGGGACAAGAAAGAGAGAGAAATACATCAACGGGTTCACACCAACCTACCTGGGATGCTGGTCTCCGAAAACCTGCCGATTGCCAATTGCAATCCTCTGGTTTGCCCACCCTGAGTTTCTCACTAGTGAACATGAAGCCTGTGCCCTTTTTGGGCTTCTTTTTTTTAGCCCTTGAACATTGGTTTGATTGATTATAAGTTTACAGGTATGTTTTGTACCTCAGAGCCACAAGAAGCAGCAGCAGAACAAAAGTTCAAGGCTAAGTGTTTCTGTTCCTTTCAGACCACTCTAAGCACGAGGATTATAGTTCTGTAAAAGAAACAAAACATAGCCATAAACTTATAAAATCCAATTTAGTACTTTTACGGGGCTGACCTCTCCCCTCCCTCTCCTGCCACCATGCAGCTGACTCCATGCCAGTCGGTGCAGCGCTGCCTCGCACCACCCAAAACCAGAGGTACCACTGGAACAGCCCACCAAGCTGAGGAACGGCTCAGAAGCCTGGTTAAAAGAGGAGATTTGAGAAACGTGGATGCCTAAGAAAGCCTGAGGTGCGAGTGATGATCTCCCTGAGCTGAACTCAGAGCCCTCACCGTGCCCGCTCTGCCCTGCAGTCCAAGGCACAGTGTCTCACTGCCCCTGCGTGGCAGCTCCAGCCCCCATGGCTTTGGCCACTTCATTTATTTTTTGGAGCGAGTGAAAATGCCATTTTGAGGAACCGTGAGGAGGAGCAGCCTCTTCAAAGGAGCCTGCTCGCTGCTGGCAGGCAGGTGATGCTCCAGGAGCCCTGTATGCTCAATGTGTGCTTGGAAGTGGCTGTGGCTATGGATGGCCAAAGGTGGGCTCGCTTAGGGGGTGAGATGCACGAGGGTCTTGCCCAGTGGAAGCAGGAAAGGAGCTCCCTGCCAGTCCCAGTTCGGCTTGCTGGGGTGGCTGAGCAAATGCAAACCCCATCTGGGAAAGGCACCGGCCCAAGGCAGGAGGTGGCACTGTCTCTTTCAGTGGCAGACCACACCGATGTCACTGCAGCAGACACGATGCCATGGCTACTGCCAGCGCTCTGCCTGAAATGATTACCCCAGGGTGGCCAAAGGCAGCCCCCCCACCTTGCACCTTCCCTGCTCCATCCAACCCGTGACAGCGTGCTCAAACCCCTCTTCGCTCATAGCTGCAGCCAAGACCTCGTGCTTTGAGGGGGGGACAGGGAACATGTTTCCTCCTGCTGGCACCACTTTGGGATGCAGCTATCCCTTGCCAGGGATGAGCAAACCAGCCTTGGAAGCCACTGCAGCCAGATTTTCTGGAGCTCATCTCTCAAAGCCCCAATTAAAGGCTGACCCTGGATGTACCAGTTTAAATGCCTGCATTTCAATCCTCAGAAATATGCCTGGCACCTAACACTCCCCACACAGATGAATGAGTCCCTTCACACCTCTGTGGGTGCTACAGTAATTCTCTCTCGCTGCACTGAAAAAAAAAAACCAAATAGAAAAGCAACACAGAAAGAGCTGAGGCTCCACACAACAGCCAGCAAGGAGAAAAAGCATTTTTCTTCTCTAAATTAAAAGCTGAACTCGTGCAAAGCACAGCCAAAATGACTATGGAGATGGTGCTGCAGAGTTCTCAAGGCCCCTGAATTTACACCGTCCTTGGTGACGTGCGTGAGGACGGACTGAGCTTACATTTCAACTGAAAAGCAGGAAGAAACAAGTTATAGATGGGTTTTGTTTGGTTGGGGTTTTTGTCAGCTGCACATCTCCAACAAGGTACCCAGGCTGTACAATAAGCTAACTGACTGGATAAAGCACAGACATCCATCACAGGTTCAGACATTTAACCCTTCAGAGCAGTGTCTTTCATTTGTTCATTTGTTTATAAAGCAAGTAAACACAAAGAAACACCTTCTCCCCACCTGTAGCCAAATAACAAAGCCCAAACAAACTGAAGTCGGTCTTGTGTTAAAAAAACAGCAGCAACCTCAAATAAGTTTCTCTCTGTAATATTCCTGCCATAGCTTCCTCCATTCCCACCTTCACCAGGTTACTAACTCAGCTGTGTTCTGTAGCAGTTTATCATCACTTGTGATACTTCTAATATGATATTTAATGACTAATTAAAAACCTAACCACTGAGCTATTGCTTTACAACCAAGGGAAATTTATCATGTCGGAAACATTACATACTAGCTTCCAAAGCCTTTCCAGAATTGTCCTTGCTAATTTTTCTAATTATCAAGGACATTTGGGATCTTCCCTTTAAGGAAAAAAAAAAAATTACCAGGAGTGTTTCTCTCTGAGGCAGTCAGTACTCAGCATCCTCATGGAGCTAGGTGCTCCGAAAAGACAGGCAGCACCAGAGGACCAGAACAGACAGAGCACAGACAGCTCCGGAACACAGAGAACAAAAGCACACAGGGAAAAAATAAAAAAGTTCTTACACAGATTTTCACAGCTTTGCATGTTTTAAAAAAAGCATCACCCAGTTAAGGCAAGGGAGAACAAACCAGGGGGACCGGTCCTACGGAGCAGGGAGGGATGCCCTGAGCATCTTTGGCAGTCCCAGGTACGAGCTGGGAACGCATGCCGGCTCCAGAGCCAAGGCAAGGCAGGTGCATGGCCATGTCCCCCCTGAGCCAGCCCATCCCTGTCGGCTCCCTTCACCACACAGTAGTAAATCGGGGACAGAGCTCTCCCTACACAACTGCAGAGGTTCAACAATGGGCAAATCCCGCC
Source organism: Zapornia atra (assembly GCA_013400835.1). Classification (NCBI taxonomy): domain Eukaryota; kingdom Metazoa; phylum Chordata; class Aves; order Gruiformes; family Rallidae; genus Zapornia; species Zapornia atra. Next base: position 114,653 of record VZTU01012192.1, read on the forward strand.
NGCACTCATCTGCAGTAAATTAAGGCTTGGGAGCAGGATATGCTGTGCTGTGATAAATCCCATCTTCCCCTCCCACGCTGCACTTGTACCAGAGGGCTGCATCTCTGGGGTGGAAGAGAACCCAAGTGCAGCTGATGCCCTCTCTGCAGATGTTGCTAAGTCTCATCACTACACAACTACGTCTCATCACTACACTCAGCCACTCTCTACTACTGCTAGAAGTCTTTGAGGATCTGAAAGTCTGCAAATATATATATATGGGTTTTTTTCCAATGTGGATGTGACAGAGCAAATGCAGCAATGAGGTAGAGTGCTCGCTAGAGCTGAAAGCCCTCAGCACAGCCCAGTCGCCAAAGCTTGGGAGGAGCCAGTGGAAGAGCATTTGGAGAGCAGAGGGTACCTTGGGTGTAATTAACAGGTGTTGGGGGATATGACCCCATTTCAGATAACCAGGAGATTCGGATAATTGGGCCTCAGATAATCAAGGCCATGCTGTTAATAGAAACAGTATCGCAGCTCCTAACGGCAGCGTTCCCCACATGCCGGTGCTGAACCTCCTCGCACAGAAATGCCCGGTGAAATATGAATTAGCAGTTTGATACGTGTCTGCATTCTCTGTCAAGCGTGGGGCTGAGCTGCAAACCCTCCTTCTTCGGCTGGCTGCCTGGGAAATAGGTTAAGGCAGAGAAGTGGATTGCAGCCCCGGATGCCTGGGGACAAGGCTGTCTCAGAGCTGATGGGCTAGGTAAGCTCTATTTTGAAAGTGGGTTAATTTAACTGTCATTCAACTACCATTAAATGATGTAGGTTAATTTTAAAGTCAGATAACTATTAAGAAACCAAAACATAAGGCAGGAAATGTCTCTATGCGTTCTAGTGGAGAGAGGTTTCCTCTGCGCTAATGCACACCCCTCCCCTTCAGCTCAGCCCTCTCATCCTTCCATTTCTGCTCATTCCTCACATCATCGCTCTGTTTTAATTTATTTTTTTTAACCCTTGTCGTTACACACTGTTGTCCTCCCTTCCCCTCTTAAGAGGGTCTATTCTCCTCTAAAAATTCACCTTGGTATCCTGGCCCACGGTTCTTTTTCTCCGTCTTTTGCATTGTCACACATCTCAATGCCGAAGGAAGAGTAAGAAATACAAACCTCATCTGACCACGGCTAACGCCTGCTAAAAATGATCCCATCTCCCCCACGCACCCGCTATTTGTCCAGTTACGTGGCAAACTGAGGCAGGGAACTACCCCTTGCTTAGCACATCGTGGTTTTTGCCAGGATCAAACCACCACATACGTAAGGTGCCACCATTGCTTCTACACCCAGTTTTCTTTAGGGTTATTTACTGTACTTAAGCAACCTCAGTTTTTGGCAGCTGACCCTTTATAACTGGATAGCATGGTTAAAGCAAACTTTCTCTCTCTGATTCTCCTTCCCGCAGCGTAACAACAGGTATTTCTTTCTTTATACTGGGGACAAACCCCATCAATTGCTGGTTTGCCATAAAGGGAAAAATAAAAGGGGAAAACAAAATAATTATCAACAACAGCCTATGTCTGCAAAGGAACGGATCCCTTGGAAAAATCAGAAGTGACTCATCACTCCTCACACAGGGTGAGGAAGGAGCGAGTGAGCACCACAGCGAGGCAGAGCCCCTGCCCCCCGAGACGTCCTCGCAGATTGCCTCCCTCTGACTCCTGCATCACCCCCCCCAAGTCCCACCAGCAGGAAAATGAGTCCCTAACCTTCACGGAGGAAGCTAAAGCGATGACGGCCCATTAGCACACGCTGCCCATCAAGCACTCGCGGATCTCCTCTGCCGCAGACATTTTTTATCATATTAACAGTAAGTGCACTACGCAAACCCTGAAAGCTCAGAGAAATGAACCCACGCTTAACCACGCAGCGGTAACGAGACCACAGCACTAATGGGATGTGGGCATTTCTGTGTGACCAGAGAAAGGCAGAACGGGACCCATCCCCTGAAATCCCAGCGAAACCACCTCTGAAAAACCCTCCTCACGCATTCGGATGGTGAAGCCGAGAGCCCAAACCGCGTACGCCGCCGGGATTTTTGACCCACAAAAGGCTGAGTGCCAGACTCCCTGTTGCCCTGCTGAGGCCTCACTGTTCCTATTTATCTGGTGAGCAAAGTCCTGTTGTTTTGGTTTGGGTATTTTTCTGCTCGGGAGCTATAAAAGAACAGATGGAACGGTCAAACCCCAAGCCCCTCAGCCTGCTCTTTGCCAGCACTATGCCTCTACCTGTGTCACTCTGGGCTAGGTTAGAGCAATTTTAAGCTTTACTACTATTATTCCTGCTTTCCTTTAAATGAGGAGTTATTACTTTCATCAATTAGCAAGCCAGCCTACGCTCAAACAAAAGTAAAGGCACCAACATCAAGATTTAATGAAGGGGTACAGGCAAGAGGGCTGGAATTATTGAGCAGCCAAGCAGTCGTCCTTCCTGTACACCTTTGTGTCTGTCTGAGGAAAAACCCAACACAGGTCCTGAAACAGGGGTAAAAATCTACGGTTTTTTTATGCACCAGCAGAAAATCTCATGGAATTACGTTACCAGTAGGCAAGGCTCCAGCAAGCAGTGAAGGAGCAGCTACTACCACGGTCCAATGAGAACTTAGTCATTAACAAACACGCTTCGAGCACAGAGCAAGAGGGATAGCGGTCACAACTCGGGGCTGTTTGAGGGCTAGAAATAAGAAGAAAACTTGCATTTCTGGACAAATAGAGTGCATTTGTTGTGAAAGGTTCTTATACAAACACAAAACCCTACAGTATTTATTTTTTCCCCCTACAGTCTCCCTTCCAAGTCGAAGAGCCTGTTTCAAACCACAGCTAGCACCTCAAACACAGCTACTTGCTTGGTAGACCTGAAAGGAATCTGAGGAAGACACCATGGGTGACCACAGCACATCTGAAAACATGAGGGAAAAAGTAATTTTTTATATATATATATCTATCTCACCAATTTCACCTCAAAGGGAGAACATGGCAGAAACTACCAGAGTGTCCAAGCAAGAGGTCCTGGCACTCCTATCAGTGGTGTGTGCAAAACCCCCTTCACACAGGTGGGGAAGCTGTTTGGCTTCTCCCTAGTATCAGTTTTATCCCTGTGGAGCCAGAGTAACTTCCAACAATTTGAGTCAAAGCCTTCCTCTAAAGCTCAGAGAGAAGAAAAGCACAGTCAAAGGCTCGGGTTTAAGAGAGAAAACCATAAAAAGCCCCTTTCAAAGTCAGGAATGTCATTCCAAAACGAGTTAAGCAAGCCCTACACTTTATTAGCTGGGCGGGAAGGATTGGGGGCACGTGACGATGGATCTGGGTGCATGGCAGGAAATAAAAACCAACCCAAACCTCGGCAGGTATAACAAAACTGCCTATTTAGCACTATGATTTTTACAGCCCCTGTGCTGATAACCCCGTCCAGACAAACCACTCCTGCTTTCGGCGCGAGGCTGGCTGATCTCCCAGAGGCAGGAGTCCAGCAAAGGTCAGTACGCAGGCTGCGATGGAGCCAGCCCAGGTTGCAGCAGCAAGGGAGGCAAGGCGGGAGCTGGGAGAAGCCAGTTGCTGGATCCATCGCAGGCTGCGGCTGAAGGCTCTGCCCTGAGCGCTCGGTAGGTTACAGCCCAAGAGTCCGGTCGGTCCCTTGGGGAGATGCTGCTGTATTTTCACACAGGCAATCTTCGCATTTTCAGGCAGCAGCGCTTGTATTTCTATGCTGTGAAATACACCTTAAGTGATTCTAATTTTAGCTGAGCTTTAAAACAGCTCCTGGAGATTTGAGCTGTAGCCATCTCCTACAAAAATCTGCCTTCTGTAAAGCGCGTACGCGGTAACCTCCTGCAGAGCTGCATGGCACCTGCAGAGGAGGCATGAGAAGATTTTAGAAGTTTTCTCTCGAATGCCACCTGCAAACGTTGATATGTTAAAGGTGATCTGCAAAAATGAGATGCAATCGAGAACAATGCCATTGAAAAGACCAACTGCTATTTTAATCTCTTTGCAGGCTTCACTGTATCCAACTCCTCATTGCTGGAGTTGCCCCTAACGCTTCAAGCTGGTTTTGAAACCACTTTTGGCCTGTACCTCTGGTACTCTGTACATGACCCACACTCCTAAGCAGGTCTCAAGACCTGCTACTCACTGCCACTGAAAACCACAGAGCAGCGTATACCCACAGCTGCAAGAGCAGAGTGTGCAGTTAAGAAATGGGCGATGTGCTGAAGTATGCTCCTGAATCGGGGTTTAAATCCTCCCCCCCCCCCCAGACCCACTTTTGCCAGGTCTCTAGGGAATTAGAGCGCTTGGCAGGCTCAGGCAGGAAAGCCCCCGGCGATCCGCCTTACCCAGGAGGAGAAAGTAAGCTTTGCACTGGGCTGTTTGAGGCCCAGCAGCCACGCGCAGCGCGAGGGCTCGGGTTCGGCTGCACGAGGAGATGAAATTGCAACACTCAGGAATTTCCTTAATTAAATCAGCTTCATTCACAAAACCAAAGTTGATTTCCAACATGAGAGTGTTTCAGATCCTTCCCACTGAGGTCAGGGAGTTGCTTACTCTCAGGTAGGTCTTTATCAGCCAGTATCAATCTCAGCACTCGCAGGCAGTGACCTGAAGCAGTCTGCTCGTCCCCTCGCCGCAGCAGCACAGCATCTTGCTTCCCATCTGCTGGAGTAGCTGGATTGCAGAAAGTGACCCAGGTGTAGGTGGGGTACAGCCCACTGCTACTCCACAAAGGGTCTGCTATTGCAGAAGGTGACCTGATACGCTCCAGTGGCAAAGGGAGAGGCTCAAAACCCACCCTGAGCTGAGGCAAATTAGCAGAAGGCTTTTTAAGCTGCCTAACAGGCCTAATGAGGTTTCTTTTCAATTTCTACAACAGCACGATGCTTCAGTCTGGGTGCAGCTCCTTGTGCACACTTGTTGTGACACATATTCGTGTAAGGAGCTTTGAAGGAATTGGAGACCTTGTTCCTCAACAACCTCAGTGTAATGGCCTGAGACCACCAGCGAGTCCTCCAGGAAAACCTGAAAATCTTGGTCTCTGATAATCGCAGGACTAAAAGTGTCAATTAAAAATGCTCTGGGAAAGGTTTGTGCAGTGTAATACATCCTAAAGGGTGGCAGATGGGAAGGTGGTTCATTGCTTTCAAAGGCTATTTCTTTATACATCTGACAGATGCATTCATACTTACAGAAAAAAATACAATAAATGCTAGTTTACAGCATAAGGCTTTCAAGCTATTTACACAACAAGACTTAACTACTCCTGAGTAAGTGTACGATTTAGTCTCTGGTCAAACCAAGTTTTTAAATAAAAGAGATTTACCCAGTACAGCTAAACCCAGCTACCTTACCATTTTGCTTTAGGTTTAGTACCCATATCAGTACATAAGGAATACAGTAGTTTGCAATTTGAGAGTTATTTAAGGATCTTAAAAAGAAATAAAGGCAATAAAAAAAAAATCACATTAGCAAACATAAACCTGAAACTACTGACTCTTCAGTAGCACAAGCTGAGAAAGGCACTTTCTCAGGAGAAAAGAAACCTGAGCTAGACAGTGTGCAGCGCTATAAATTTTCCCAAAGCTAGGAAATCCCTGTGCATCACTCAAAGCCACCCAAGGACTGAACACAGAGGTTAGCAGAAATGCCTAAACTCACGCAGGCTCCATTATACACCACTTACTGTAACCTACTTTTTAGCATTCAGCATTCCAGTATCAATAATGCATAACGTCAAAAGTAGTTCAACCCGAAGCACGGGTGCGAGGAGGGAAGCCTGGGTCTCAACCAAAGCCAGCTGAAGCTGGTGTCACGGCTGCGTCTGCCTTGTGCCCCCGTGCAGAGGGACGGCAGGACAGACACCAGAGCTTGCCCTACATCCACTGGGACCTGGCCCCTCTGCGGAGGCAGAGCTGGTGGTTGCAGAGAAAATGGAAGCAACACTGGTGCTACCGGTGCAAGTGAGGAGCTGAGCAGCCTCTGCCAGCTGGGTCACAGCTTCTCTGGTGCACAAGGCAGTAGCCTAAACAGGCACCCACCAATCCATCACATGCCAATCCAACGGTGCAAGGCAATGGCCAGGGCTCCCCGCTCGGCTCTTACTGCACCACTCCTACCTTCACTCATTACTAAGTGCTCAATGAACAAGCCCTACATCATTTATTTTTTTCCCTGAGAGACCGTTCGTTCTTTGCCAGATAAATTATTTACCATGAAAGAAAGTAAGGTGGCCAGTGGGGAAGAGCAAATTAGAGTGCGGGAGTTCACGAGACCGGGCTGCTACGAGGCAGCGTTTCAGCTTTCACATCTAATCCCTACCCGGCTTTGTTGCCAGCCCTATTTGGGATCAGAACCAAATGGCGTACGGAGACTCCTAAGCTCGATCCCTCGGCCAGGATGAGTTTTACCTTCTATTCTCACTTCCTCCCCTGCTTCTCTTGCCTGGCGAGAAGCTTGGGTTTCACAGCCTGGGGTGATCAGCGCGGGCACTTAGAAAGCACACTAGAAACAACAGAATTGGAACCCCTTAAAGTCTTTCACAACAAAATTTATTAGAAGAATAGTGGTTTTGAAAAGTCTAGCATCCAGTGAAAACTACCATACACAACGTTACAGCTGGGAATGTGTTTCCAAAATGACATGGTCAAATAATACAATGGAGCCATTAAATCTTACACATGCACAACAAGAGAATTAGCGCTTTGACATACAATGCAAAAAATAAATGGACCACATGAAATAAAAATTTAAAAGTACTTATCACATACATTAAGACACAGCTTATTTAGTCCAGTCAAAAAATCAGAACTGCATTAAAAAAATTAATGTAGTGCAATCAAACCAAAAACCTTAATTTGTGATCATAAGTGCTCTACTACATAAAACATTGATCATAGCAAGGAACAAAAAATTCAAATCACACAGTACAAAAAAAATCTGTAAATAAATATAAACTACAGTACAAGAGAAATATTAAATTATACAATTCCGTCAAACTGTAAACAGTATATTGAAATGAGGTCCATAAGAGTAAAGGGGGGGGTTCCTGTTTTTTTTTCTTTTCCCATGACACTTGAACTTCTAGAGGTCAGAGAGAAATGCCATTTTCCATACTCTTCAAAGACTATGGGTTACATAAATAGAAAGAGAAGACTTTTTAGATGTAAAGTGTCAAATAATAAAGCAGAGGTGTTGCTGACTTGTGACTGCCAACAGATGACTGCAAGAGCAGAACAGCAGATTTTAAAGTTTCTCCTCCTCGTGAGCGCAGCACGGGGGGGCCGTCGCTGCAGATGTTACGTGCCAGCGCTTTCGGAATCAGCGCCCAGCGTCGCAGAGGGGACACCGCGGAGGGCCTGGTCCTACCCAATTAGGCAGAAGCGATTACGTACACCCTTACGGACTCGACTCGGACCTCTGCTGATTATCTGACAGGTTTACACGCTTGTCATACAAACACCAACTTTGGCAGAACAATTACTAATAAACTCAAAGCACTCCCGGCCCATTGGTTTCCATCACAGTGGCCAGTGCACAGAATTCTCTAAGGACATTGCATAACTAGAGTGTAGAGGTCAGACAGCCAAGGACCCGTGCTTGAGGTTAGAAGTAGTTATGGTGAGAGAGAAGCAAGAGCCACGTTAAGAAGCTGCCTCTGCGGTTCACAGAAGCAGTTGGGAATGTATTTCATTTTTAGCTGCGCTGGCTAGTAGTGGCATTTTAAAATATATAAGTTTAAGATAACATATATACTATATATGTATATAATATAATACATATTATATAATATACATAGGAATTTCTTACAATACATACCAGGAACCCCCACGCGATCTGCTCAGTAGTAATAACTGAATATACAGAATGCCACTATAAGTGTCTGAGGCACTGTGTGCTGGAGAGTAAATATGCAGCTTTAAAATCCGTTTGGCTGAGTTATACCTGGATACCTGAACTGAGTTTTAAGTTGACATTCATCAAGGATGTGCTATCAGCACGTCAAAAGAAAAGCAAAACAAAATACAAGTCACTGCTAGGTTTAAGAAGAGAGTACAAGTACCTGAATTGAGTGAGGATAGTGTGTAAACTGTCCCTGAGGGTTTTTAAACAGTGTGTGTACAAGTTGGATTCCTAAGAACATTAGTTTAAACTTACATTGCGGACTGATAAAATACCAATGTCTGACAATTTAACAAGTGGAGGTTAGAAAGAGTTATGAGCAAACACTCAAAACATATTTTATACATTTTAAAGCAGCAGTAAGCTGCTGTAAGCATACATCCCATCAGTACAAGCAACACATGGGACTCAGATAAAGGTTTCTATTTGCAAAAAGCCCATCATATATCGATAAGTAAAGAATATTCACCTGCTAAATTAGAATGCACCTAGTTACAGACTAGCAAGTCAAGATTAATTTTTTTTTTAATCAAATACTTTGCTATACTTTGCTATTACATACTAAAATTCCTTAAGCCCACTAATGCTGGTATTCTAATCTAATTTTCTTTTTTAATGTTCCCCCTTCATTTAAGAAATATACCGTTCCACAACTTAAACATTAAGATCCATTTTCAGTCCTCAGATGTAAAAAGCATGTCAATGAGTTTATATTAAAAATTTACATGGTAAAAAGGCTTGAATTTCAGCCAGAGATTCTAAATACTACTCATTCCCTGAAGGCAGAAGGGAGAAAGAATCCCTACCCATTTTTTCTTGTGATACAGTTTTCAAACTGAACATTAAACAATGGTCTAAAATGATTCTTCAGTTTGGGAAACTTCCCTTTCCCTACCCATCATCCCAGATTCCAAATGTCAAGCCCTGAAGTGGCCTATTGAAATGATTAGTTAAAAATATCAGGCATGTATATCTACATCCCCTGCCTGAACTTCAGAAGATTTTGTTGTACTAGTCTTTCAAAGACAGATTAGTATCCCAAGAGAACTTGTGATCTGACCTGAAAAGCCGTTAGTGATCCGAGATTGTACGTTTAAAAGATCTCATAACCTGAAGACCAGATTTAATTAAGACTCTGGCATTGTAACAGAAAAAGTGCTGCAGTTATTTATCCCTTTTCTGGTACTTTAGAATAGGTCAGACAAGTGCTTTTTATACTGACGGTAAAGTTTGCATGTTTTCACGCAGGCATAAAAAATATTATCTGCAAAAATATTTGAGAAATGTAGCACCAAGTAGTTGATAAACTGTATTAGTAGCTGTAGTAGTGTCTTCATCATTTCCGAGTAGGAAAACACATTAAGGTAGACTGCACTAGGTGACAACTACAGAAACTGTCTTCTAACATCATCTTTATCCACTCCAGTCACACTGAGGTCTGTATCCTAATCCCCGCTCCATCAGGTAGCGTTATCACCTTGAGTCCTTCTACATTGTACTTACCAATTCGGTAGAGACAAGCACGGGGTGGGATGTTTACTTCAAATCAATGAAATGCCCTGGACAGGCCA
>VZTU01012192.1:124197-156034 GCA_013400835.1 Zapornia atra
GCGGAAAGCCAAAAAAAAAAAAAAAAGAGTAATCCTTCCTCCTAGTCCTTGGCTGGGAAAAGTGATTTTTGCAGCTAAGAGATTTTTGTGAGGATTAAAGGTCTCAGTATGAAGGTTTTCATGACAATACCTGAATATAGGCATAATTTGACAGGACATGAAGTCCAAAACTGCTGCTGTAATACTGGTATAGAGACTTGGCTCCAATCAAAGCAAGAACAGGAGAGGAGGAGAGAGATGGACGCTGGAATCTGTAACTACTTACCAGTTATTTCTGGTATACGTGGAGTGCATCTACAGATCATGTTGAGTCCGCAATACCTCTCTGCTTAGTGATCTCCACAGCACATCGTGCTTATACACTGGATAGTTAGAAACTAGTAACTGCTGTGGTTATTGTATTTGCTACATCCAAGAGAACCGCATTTAACAAGCGGTACAGATTTTTCAGGTTTCTGTAGGTTCTAATTATGGAGGGGTTTTTTATGTAATACAAGATCAAGTGGAAACCTTTCTAAGACCAAAACCGGTCTCAGAATTTAGGTACAGCTTTTTAAAGCAGTATTAGTCAACATTATCTACTGGTGTCAAGAAAAAGCAACACTGACCTAGACTGAAATTACACATAGCTTCTGAAACATCTGTGGGGAAAACCTAGAAGATTCTGATCCTCATGAAAATGAGGGTAACAACCCTTCCCACCCTGCCTCTGACATCTGGCAGAGAACTGAAGCTATTTAAGATATTGTGACAAAGCTTTCAGTACAGGTTAATAAGTTTGCCTTCGTAAGAGTTTGGACTGCAACAAGTGTATGCATTCTTACACTGAAGAGTTAAAATTCTGTCTTCACTGAAGAAAGAGCTCTTTACATTACAGATGTAGCCACACTGTTTTTGAGAAACAAGGGAACGGCACTGTATTCCCTTCACTCCTTGGACACCGAGTTCTCCTAAGACTCAAGGACATCTTAAGAGCATTACTTCAAAGTAAACTGGAAAGAAACCCATGGTAATTCCAGCTTTGCCTCTGTAACAACTATTGCAGGTGATATAAAAAGCAATTCAAATCAGAACTAAAAAGTTGTTCCAATCTATACAAAGCTTACTCAACCCTAAAGCCCCTGAATCACTTTGCCAGGCCCTGTGAGTTTCCAGGCGTAGGCAATGTACTCTCGGGTTCTCATGAAAGAAATATTTAGACTCAAATGTCTGCCTGCCACAAGACAAAGCACAGATGATTCCTTGGCTGCCCTCAACCGGTCTAAACACACGTGCAGTTGCCTCCCATGTTTAGGAATATCCTCAAGTGCTGGAAAGCTCTACAAAAATAGGTGGTATAGGACTTGCTGGAGAACAGAGAAGCTGAATGTGTTCCCTTACTAGAGGCACTATCCTACCCGTACACCCGCGTTTGTTAAAAAATCAGTTGTTTCTCAACTGCCATGAAAATTCAGAGTTCGACTTCAGGTCTGGCAGTAGGGCTGGTAACGCAAGCATCGAATGATGAGTTCTGCAACAAGAAGGAAGTAAAGGCATACCTGTATTGCTTATGCAGCAACTTCTCCTGTGTAACGGGGGGAAAAATGGGAAATCCTAAAGGAAACTGTCTTAAGCTTAAAAAAAAAAATTAAAAGAAAAAAAATCCCAAAAATCACAACAGGGAATGACTGGAAAATAAAATATCTTTCGACAGAAATAAAACCGAGTCCAGAAACGTGTCCCTACAATATCTAACTGGAAACATTCAACTCTATAGCTGTACTCAAGCATTACGGCCACAATAATGCCTACAACACTGTGGAATGAGGATCCAGCTGGCTGAAAGTGAGGTAATAGTTTGTAATAATAGGTCAGAGTTCTAAAAAAGCACTTTTACATCTTACAAGTCCAAATAAAAAAGGACACATTTCATACATGTTGGGCTTTCTCACCAGAACTGTACGATAATTAACTCCACACCAGGACCCCTACCACACTAAGCCTTACTCATCTTCAATTATATGCTGCAGCAAAGATTTACCAAGCGACACCTAAACTTCAGTACAATATGAAACTTGATTCTTAAAACTTTATACACACAAAATATAAAATTACTTTTCTAGGATGGGGTAGGGGAGAGGGATTCTCCTTCATGATACTTGGACTGAAAAACTAGTTTTCAGACTGCCACAAATATTATTCACAGTTTCTTGCTGTCAGGCTTTTTCAGCTACATCAACGTAGTACACAACAATACTGTTAAGTCCATTAACTACATCGGATGGACGTTCTCGGGAGCAAGAGAAAACTAGTGACAAAAATTACCCGAAAGGCCTCCTCCTAACGACGTCTCGATTTCTACAGGGTTGCAGCTTGTCTATGTTACACGTTAATGTGATCTCAAAAGAGCAGCAGGAGAAGACTTTAAACCTTCTCTCCTGTCCAAGTGATCCAAGTAACATAAGCATCCACTTACCAGAAATAACGTGAGAAACAAGGCTTTTGTTACAAAGACAGCAGTGAACCACACCTTCCCACACCAAAAAATGGTCAACCAGGGATTTTGGCCATGCAAACTGCTGGTCAGCAGAAAATTAAGCATGCTAATGGACAAACATTAATTCCAATCATATATTTAAAATGATCCCAAATACTACTAGTTAGCTACACTGAAAGCGCCTGTAAAAAATATGTAGTGAAGAAATGAAAGAAAACATTAGTGATCACTGCAGCACTTCGAGTGATACTAGTCTTATGTGATGAATCACCTCAGAGAAAATACATTAGATGGGACTTTGAAACAAAAAGTTAACATTAAAAGGTGCACCTGAATATTACAGACTAAATTTACAAAACCTACAATAAGGTAAAATATATATCTTTTGAATATTCAGCAGCTTTTTTTTAAATTTGTTTTTATTTTTTGAGAGGCTCATGAAATTTTAAAAAGGGACCACTAACTAATCTCAACCATGCTTCACAAAACAATAATGGCTATTTTATATTGCAGTTACCAACGTAATGCAATTAGTGCTTAAAAAATAATCTACACTTTTTTCTTTTTTTTTCCTTTTTAAACAGAGACCTTTGGAGGAAATATGGTTGTTCAAAAGCTTCTCGAAAAAGAAAGATTACCTGAATATTAAGTTATCACAGATCAAGTGTTGTGTTTAAAAGCTTTGCAGACATGAGCATTACAATCTTCAGGTCTCAGGACATTTAAACTGAGAAAGTTACGCGTTTGGTTTGTTGGTTTTTTTTAAATCCACTTTCTAACCAAAGCAAATAAAAGAGTACTCAACTTCTCACTATCTATTTACAGTTCTTAGCCTACAGTCTGAAATGACAAGACAAATTCTCTTTTAAAACTGCAGCATTAAAGGGTAGGCACACCATTCTTCTGCTGCACGATTGTCACCCACTTAAACATACACATACAAAATATTTAGGTTAGTAAAATGAGCACTCCACATACACTACAGTGACAAGTTTTATAAAACTCAACTCATGTTGCTTAAATAAAGACAACTGCAAAAGGTTAAACCTCTCTGAATAGTAAAACCATGTTACCTTTCTTTTTTTCTTTTAAAACTTGCAGCAAACTTTCTACCATAACTTCCAACAGCAGATGAAACCACACGTTTAACTGTGCCTTTATTGCAATCACCAGCTAAACTGGAACGTATTGCAGAGTTTATATACTGCTACTGAGCTTAAACTGCTTCAAATGCCAAGATCACAACTAGAGAGCTACAAGGAACCAGGAGTTTGAGTACTAAAATATATTAAGTAAACAAAAACAAAGTGTACTTGGGGCCAAATGCCCAGTCCGTTTCAAGAATGAGCAGTGCATATTTAAAACGACAGCAATGGTGTGCCTAACCTTTGAAAATATGAAGTTGCTGGGGAGGGGGAGAGGCTAACAGGGTCAACTCTTCCAGAAGTCATTCAGCACCCCATGAGCTATGTAGGCCACCCTCCCGTGAGCTGTGAGAAACCACTTTCAATCACTGACATCACTTAATGCTCTCACACAAAAAACTCCTTTTGGTTGTGCAAATGGGGAAAAAAAATGGTAATTCTATCTACCTTTTGCACAGATTAAAACCCAAATTGTTTCTACCTGAAGAACCAGCAATTCCGATTTGGTCATGTTGTGGTAAGTCCAGTAAGCTCCACCTAGTTACTGACCACTCCTGCAGAAAGTATCAAAGATAAAAGTTCTGTACAAAACTTATCCTGGATCTCCATATAATGATAAATATCATCATACTGGAAAAAACTGGATTTGTGGTTTACGGAGTGCTTTTATGGTGTTTAAATGCTTTTTCTAGCATGTGCTAAACCACTATCAAAACAGATTAAATAAAAACAACAGAAAAGCAGGACTCAGATTAACTCCTGCTACTGGCAACTGTAATATTTAAAAAGGAAACACCCATTCATTGAGTGTTCGACCCTGACAGTATTACAGATAGATATGATGCAGAGCCTGAATTAGATCAGGCTACCAGTGTTTTACTTCTTCCCTGAACATTAACAAGCTCCTTCACCAATGTGGATATTTGGGCAGACTACTGAGGTTGTAACGTTTGAGATCACTGTTTCGTGGGCTTTTTTTTTTTTTTTTTTTTTTTTTTTTTTTTTTTTTTTTTTTCAATATCACAGTAGTTTGTTACACAAATCCCCCCCCTCCCCAGATTAGAGTCGTTTAAACTAGTTGTTGGAACCACATAGTTTAGTAAACTCAGAATCAAGTCTGTAAAAAGCATAAAGGTCACAAAGAACCATAGTTCTGTTATAATGAGGCATACCCTAATACATCATTTAGTGTACCCTGACTGCTCCTGGCTGCGAGAAGCTTGTCTTCCGTGAGATAAGGCTACATCCTCAAGCAGGTGAGTCTAAATATCACCCTTCAAAAATATCAAACAAAATTACAGCGAAGGTAGTGTTACAAATAATTAACTGACATATTCTGAAGGTAGTGTATGTAAGTTTTCCCTCCCCTCCCCTCCGGGTGAGCACTAAGCAGACAGTGAATGGTATGTATGTTTAATTTTGAAAGAAAATAGTGGAGAGCCTAATTAGACCCAATTGATTATCCATCTAATAAACAAATCTCTGAGTTCAAGAGAGGTCCCGTTCCTAAATAACTTGATTTAGCTTAGATCTTTCAATCAACTGGATCAAAGAAAAGGAGTGGAAAAAAGGATTTCCGAAACACTTTGAAGAATGACAGTCTGGTTCTCGTTCAAAAACGCCTGGCTTTAAGAGAGCATCAGCTTAACGAAGTGGACTTATTTCTATAAAGGCAGAGATGAAAAATCCAACGCCAGAAGTTCGGGCAGGCTCTATAGGCAAGATGTCCACTTCCACAGATCTGCATTCTTTGTGAGGTAACTCAATTCTCTATTACAGAGAAACATGCAAAAGGAAAAAAAAAAAAAAGGGGGGGAAGGGGGTAGTAGGCAGGTGAAGGAGGGAAACTGTGCCATACCAGGCTAGAAAAATTTACAAATGTGACATTCAGAGCACACCTTTCACCTGTGTCCACACAAGTCTGCTAAACTGCAAAGAAAGAGCATTGCAGTAAATAGGAGAATCAGGTGTGCTCAGTGGTGGTTGAACTATGCAGTAGTGCTCACCCAGTTTGCAAAGTAATTGGCACTCTACAACACCCCTACTCATCTTTCAATTCATTCGCACTTTGTGCTGCTTCTCCCTGGGGATCTAATTCAATCTTTACTGAAACATCCTGCCCCTCCGACCTCATTAATTTCATTTTTTTCTTTGGAGGGTTTTTCAAAGTGCCCAGCCTCTCTTTAACTTTGTACTCCAGTGTACTGTGGGGGATCCCATAAATACTCTGAGCTTTGGAAACACTCATTTTCCCACTCATAACCACAGAGATTGCTTCCTCCAGTATCTCGCTGTTGTACTGTCTGTATCTCCCTCTTTTCTTCCTAGGTTGCTTGGAGCCAGGATCTCCCTCTTGATCTGAGGTGGGATATGGCTGTCCAGAGGTAGACTGCTCAGCATCTGAGCCCCAGGAATCTGGTCCAGCATCCAGCAAACTTCTCCTGTTTTGTTTTGGAAGGATAGCCCTTAACTTTTTGCTAAGCGCGCTCTCCGTTTGTGAACCCATTACCAAAGAGCTATAGCTGTACTGGTCACCAGTGCGGGACTCCCATGAAAGGTCCATGCCTCGAACTTGTGGTATCTTTAAATCCACAGGAGACGAATGGCTCACGTCCTTTTTCCCATCCTGTTTAGTTTGAAGTGCCATTTTTTGAAAGGCAGAGTTTTCTGTAAGAAAAGGAAGGTCACTGATGTTGCTGAGTGCACCATTTCCCCTGAATTTCATGCGGCTGAAATTGAATTCGTAGTGTGGTTTTGCCCAAGAAGCCTCCCTGGATAATATTAAGTGCTGTCCATGATTCTGTAGTCCAGGTGGCCCATGGCTGGCAGCCGTAGAAAACTGGTTTCTGCTCAGCAGTTCTTCACTAATCTGGAGTGATCGAGCCAGCGGTACTTTAAGAGATGTGGAGTGGCCATAACCTTCCCTGGTTCCATCCTGCAAGCTTCTTGGAGGTACCCCATCACCACTCTGTAGTCCCTCCGGATGGTGCTGGCTGGGTCTCCCAGGTCGCCTAATTGGATGGAAGGAAACTGATGTGAGCAGGACTTGCACAGGTAGGGAGGGATGGGTGAGGGGGCCACTCCTTTATTAGAAGGCCTTGCTTGGGTAACATCACTTTTTGTGTTATTTATTTTTCGCTAAATTTTATATCTTTTTTTATTTTAATTTTTTTTTTTAAAGTCTCAGCATCAGTCAGTTTTTTAAAAAAAGAGAAGCTTTTTGGGCAAAGAAAAATGAAACCTGTTGGCTGGTCTCTGGTTGGGTTCACAAATTCTCGGAGTAGAAAAGACTTCGCGCAAGCGTCTGAAAATAGCACCTTAATTACAAAGGAGTAATCAATCGCCATAGAGCTACACACAACTGTGTTACTGGTGTGACGTTACCACTAAACAAGTACAGTAATAAAAGAGTAAGCCAAAGTGCAACATATTCAACATGCAAATATGACTGCCACCTGCAGTACCTACACATAGGTGGAAACCTTGGATGATGTTTGCTGACATCATATTGAAGAATTGCTGCTCATGATCAAACAAAGAGCAGCTTAGCAGGCCTCTAAGGTATTTGCTTGACTTTCATTGGTCACCAAATATGAAAATACTGCATTACACCAGACTTACCAAATTGCTCCCTTAACAACTAATTGCATATAAACATGTCCCTGATTCTCATTTGATACACAGCATGGCTGAGAAAAGAAAGATCTAAGTTCCAACTGACATCCAGCTCAAGGGTTAACAGCAGAAAAACCAGTGTGTATTTTTACCATTTTCCTCTTGTCGCAAGCGTTCCCTCTATGACACAACGTACTACTACTGAGGATAAACACATGCATTTTAATATTTTGCCTGCTGAGCGCCTTGTAGTAACTAAGTTATGCTGGTCTCAAAATCCAACCCCAAGCTTTTCCATGTTCCGACATACAGATTAATGAAGAGACTAGCAAGCGATTCTATTTTAATGCTCTGGGACACTATATTGGTGTAAAGGCCTCTAGCTAAACCAGTATTATTTAAGGATAGGACATGTACTGCTGAAAAGCTACGTTATTGTTTTTAACATCACACTGGGATTAAAAAAACAAAACCAAAAGATCTTTAGAGAAAAGACATCCACTGAAAGGACCTGACATGTAATACACAGTGCTCAACGCAGATGCTGCTAGCTTCTCTCCAGGATGCAGTAGGTCATAGCTGAAGTGGGTAACGAGTCAACAAGGATTCCGAACAAAATCCAGAGAAATTAATGCAGGTTTGCTATGCCGGAGAACTCTCTCAAGCAGTGTGCATTCTCCGCCCCTTCTACAGCATGTATTGGCTTCAGAATGCACACCAGTGATCCTATACCTAAATAAAAGTAATCTTGGCAGCTACCTCGGACAGAGGGTCACACCTGACCTCACTGACGCTGAACAGACAGCAGCCACCCTTGTTTGCCACACACCTGTACAAGTAACCACAGGTGCCAGCATGCCGCATCCTCTCTGGACCCACAGCACTGGGCAGGATGGTGCCAGGTGCTGGCCCTGTCATCCCCGTGTGTTGGACTTTGGCCCTTGCTCCATACACAAACAAGGGAACAAGCAATACACAGCCTGGGTGGCTTCTGCTGCCTTCCTAGGAACAGAAAGCTGGAAATAATCCGCTCGGGACTGAGTGAAGAGCTGGTGGGGAAGGTTTATGTTAAAGAACTGTGGAAAAATACCAAGTCTAACTTTTAAACAAGGATTGACGTATTTTATTAGTAGAAATATTAAATGGAAAGCGGAATCCTGGAGGGAGAAGTCTGAGGCGGTAATATTTTTCCAAAAAGAAATGTGAAAGTTAAATCAGTTGTTAGCAGTACGTGGGATTGGTGGCGATGGGTTAGTTTAAAATTTCCACTTTTTCCAAAGTCTACTGTAAAGCTAAATCCAGAAATTAAATGGCACTTTAAATCCTATACTGTTTCTGCACTTCACTAAAGAAATTACTTGTTCACAGTAGCTTCAAGAAATAGCTCTCCCATCAACACCCGAAATCCCCCTGACTCCCAGGCAGCCTCTCCAATACAATTAACTCAATCCTAGCTAAGAGTAAAGGGTTTCTAAATGTATGCACAAACGGTGACTATAGAAACATGAAACCTTAAAGAAATTTTGTTGATATAACATTCTTTCACACCTTCAACTAATTAAGGCAAGACTAGGACACCACATTTTTTTTTAAAAGAACTTGTCTTGTTCCATGCTACAGTACAGTCACAAATCCAGAAAGCTGTATTTAAAGTTTTCTGAACTACCAGACCCCTCCCCTGTCTTCTCTTTTTTTGTGTTTTACACTATGAAATATTAACAAATAACACCCTGTGATTTGACTCTAATTCAGCTTGGTTCATCGCCCAAGTCATTACTGTCACTAAAATACTAACTTACCCCCAAGTGAATTAAATGATATTGCAAAGCCTCTAAGACTCTTCATACATTTAACTGAACTTCCATCTCCACGGACATCACGTACCACTGAACCCCAGAAGCAGGCAATAGAAATACCTTTTGCTAAGCACGAAATTGGCCAAGCTAATTAGACATCCTATCTGCAATCTGAACCTGTCTCAGTTTGCAACAATTCTTATTTGGCAGGTGGGATGAAGGTATTTACCAAAGGTCTGAGTTGAAAAAACACATTACTCCAAAGGGTTAACACCAAATTAAGTTAAAATTAACAGGAGGTAAGCACACCTTTTTAGTAAAAAACAGTTTTAAAAGGTCATAGTAAGTTGCTTTCTCTTACCCATTTCCTGGAGTACTGGAGCACCCTGGAGAATGACTCAGAGAGGTGCTGCCGGCACAAGGACTCTTCTTAGTGGATAAATCAAGCACACCGTCTGCAGAGACAAAAGAATGACTTCAGTGTTTGAAGAAACAAGATGAGCCACGCTGTCCCTGGACAAAAACAAAACTTTCAGGCTAATGTCACATTTAGCACATACCATTTTCTGGTTTATTTTGTTTTTAAACAAACTAAGGCTTAGATTTGTTTGGAATTTGGCTTACAAGTGACTTCAATACAGTCCTCAGAAGTCACAAGAGAATTTGGCACAATTGAAAGGGGCCAGAGAATAAAAGATCACCTACAAATGACAGTTCAGGATACAACACAGCCTATCACATAGCTAACCCTCACCAGTCTGAAAATGAGGCATTCTTCAAGTTTCTGAGATTTGAAGGGGTTTAAGCCGGTATTTAGATTTCTTTTTAAATCCAAATCTCCATAGGAAAATTAATTGGGAATTTCACATTGGGAACTCACTTTTAAATGCACACACACATGTAAATTCAAGACTCCTCCTCACCTGGCAGCTAGCTTCATCCTTTTTTCCTCGTGTCCGATGGGTCTCTAATGGCAGAGCTGCTGACTTTCCCCTTCCTATTGTGCCATTTTACTCCCTCTCTTCTTCCATATACCAAATTATTTTTCCTGCTAGGCTGTTTCTTCCATTCTTACTAATGGCACTTCCTCATGCTCACCCCTGCTCCTCCGCAAGCCCTTACGCAAACTTTGCATTTCTAGGCAACAGAAGGCGGGAGTGGAACGCTTTTTTGCTAGAAGAGCGTTGCTCCCACTACACTGAAATGACTTGAAATTCTGGTCATTTTAATAAGGGCAACATTGTCATAGAAGCAGCACGGCCATCTGAAATTCCTGGAAACTTTGAAACAAGGAATTTATGAGGCAAAGATAAACGAAACCTGTTGGCAAGGTAAACTAGAGACATTTGAGAGCGCCTCGCTCATTCCATCTACTCAAGTAAATACCACCCAGCACAAGAACAATGCAAGATGGCTTTCAGATTGCTTAAAGTTCTCATTTGACATATGGAGAAAAAACATGATAAACAGTGAACTAGAATTAGCTTACGGAAAGCTGTTCCACCCACTGCATTTGGGAAGCACACCATAACCCAAACTTAAGCAAGCAGACAATTCTATCTCCCTTTGAACAACACTTACGCCACCACAAGATACAGAGGCTGGATCAGGTAGCACCTCCTTTGAGAGGCTACACTAAACAGCACAGACTGCAGCCAAAGGCACTCACATCCACACTTCCTCCATCAGAAGGGTCATTACGACCTAGAAGAAGCCTCCGAGGGCAAGCATGACCAGCCTCATACCCCACAGAGTAGTTTGCAACTAGCTGGGTTCCCCTCAACCCCCTAGAACAAAAATACAACAAAAAGCACTCCTAGCAGTCTTTCCTGACAGCTTCTTAAATCTCTCATTAACAAGTTTGGCAAAACCTCTTCCCAATTACATTAAATGTAAATTGGAAAAAAAAATAATTACATCAGCAAACAGATTATTGCACAAGTTAATATGCACATGTTCTAATTCCATAACAAGTGTCACGAACATTATAAATTATCGTACAGCTTTTCCGTCACATGGCTGCCGAAGAACACGAACGCGCTTTCTTCTTCACCACACAAACCTCTAATTAGAGAAAGCAGCAAAACCGATTCTGTCCCTCGCTCTCTCAGCACAAAGCTTCACAATGAGCACGGCTTAACATTTATAAACGTATTTGCAAGTGACACTGGCTGAACCCGCCTGTAATAAAACGCGCTAGAAACAAGCGCCAATCAGCTAAGCACAGGAGCCCTCACTTCCAGGCTGACACCACACAACCTTCCTCTGCAGCGTGGCAACAACCTTCAGCGAGCGCTCTGCATGGAGGCGGCGTGCGGACACTCCAACTGCAGACTGTTGGCCACCTACAGTTAACCTTTTTACAAAAGGCTTCATCAACATGAGTTCCAAGAATAAAGGGATACCTACAGTCCTGCAGTAGCCAGCAAAAGGGGTTTTTAAGGCACTTTTGCTACACAGACACAGATGATGTAGAATCACAAGGTTGGAAAAGACCTTTAAGATCATCAAGTCCAACCGTTCCTGTCCTATACTAAACCATATCCCTAAGTACCTACGTGAGGATGGACAGCCTACTTCGCATTCAATAGAATGATTCCAGACACTAACACATTTCTAAGGAAGGGTAAAGGGAATCATTTTAATCCTCTCGGTAGGATAGACTTAAGATAACCTCTATTCAACAGTTTCAGACAAAACCCCCAATGTTCCCATGCTATAATCACACAATTTGCTTGTTAAAAAACATTTTTGATGGAAAGCAAGGTTTCCAAATTAAAACAAGCTCTGCAACACTGTTACAAGTTATTCAATCTGTGCTCTGCAGAACAAGTCTATTTTTAAGGTAGAAAAAAGAAATTTCTTCCAACATAAACCTGGAAGTTTTGTGCAGTTCATGGGTATCATTTTTACAGCTTTCACAAAGCAATTTCTCACAGACTTTTAAAAGCTAGTGTTTTCACACTATGACCAAAAAGAAAATAAATCAGTGCTTCAGTCAGACTGTGTACTGATCTCCAGAAAGGAGAAAACATTATGGTTTTCATGACCACATGAACTCGTCCTATCAGCAAGCGTACAGTCTATTTTGGCAGACTGCTTCTTGCAGCTCCCAGCAGGAACTGCACACTTGTCCACAGAATTTGGAGCACGTCCATCCCCTTTACCCTTCTACAGAAAAATCACTCATTTCTACAGGCCTACACTCTTCCAAAGTCTCTTCTCTCCCAGCCACATCTAGCTAACCATTCTTTTATTGTAAAAACATCTACTGCTTTTCCACTTCACATGCGATGCAAAAGTGCAAACTTCTAATTTCCTGTTTGTGCAACAAGAATGCCATTAATGGATGCAAGACACTGGTAAGAGTCCTACCTTGTTCACTAGGTTCTGACTGAGACTTTCTGACAGTAAGGTCCAGAGGTGAGTCTTGGTCAGCCATGAGAAGTTTGCTGAGCACAGGGTTCTGAGCAGTTGCAGCCGTGGGAGAGGAGGCGACCAGAGATGCTTTCAGCAGGCTTTGGTTCTTTGTGCTATTGGGCTGGCTGGAGTCCTGAGTAGAGCTATTTTTTGAGGTATATTCAGCAGCAAACTGTCGGATCATTCGCTGCATGATCTCACGGGCCACTAGGGGAATATTTGGGTCAGAGACCCTAGGACTGTCTGTAAATATTAGAGATTTTTTTTTAAGGAAGCACTTTAAGTAAAACAGCTTTTATATTAAGTCATTGCTTATAAAAAAAAATAAATCTAGGGAAAAAAAGAGCAAGCCAAAGATAAAATAGTTTCTGTATAAATTGTACTTTAGTCTTAGAATACCTGAACAAGAACCATTGCTGATTCTGGCATAACCTTCCCAAAATAACATTTTCCTAAGAGAAATATGCAACCTTATCTTTTATTTTAAAATATAGATATATTTGACCAGACCTTTAAGAGGCGTAGAAACAGAAAGGAGAGCTAGACTCATGAACAAAAGTACCAAGTAATGAAGCTCATTCCAAAAAAACAACAGGTTATTCAGTGGAAGAATTGAGTAACTTACCTGCAGCTACCGAAGGGGAGGAGGGGGAACAGAGTTGCAGCAGTCCCCTACAAACTTACTGGGAAATAAAGCCCTATAGTTCTGATTCTTCTAAAGAATTCACAAGAAGATCAAGCATTCAAGTGTCTTCCATCCCATTCTATCTATTCCTTTTGACATTTCTATCATTATAATCAATCAGCACCAGGTATTACCCAAAGACTGTTCATATATAAAAAGCCCCAAGATACGTTACATAAGAAATAATTCCATTTCTAGAACAACCTGCTAGATCTAAAAGTAAGAAATGTGAAATGGAACAGGTAGGGCATTCCTCTTCATTTATATGACATGGTGCATAAACACAAAGGTTTTAGGAATGTGGGCAACCCAAAAATATATTGGAAACTTTTTTTAAAAAAATCATTATTTCAGGCCAGTAGGATTTTGAGATGTCAAAGCAAATCTGTATCTCCAAAAAATCACAGAAGCTAAGTCTTCACCTCAATCACTGCCTGTGTTCTCTGGCCAAATCAAGTTTGGTTTTTTTATTAAAAAAAAAAAAATCACAACAAAAGACCTCAACTACTCTAGAAGTGGCTCAAAAGGTTTGATGATCTATTTCTGAAGAAACATTCAGAGAAAATTGTGCGGTAGAAGACCAAACAAATCTGTAAAAGCAGCTCTCAAAATGGAACAATACTAAAGGGCTTACTTCCTCTTTAAAAAAGATTGCCCAGGTTGAAAGGTAATCTATTGAGATTGAACTATTAGAAGCATTAGCAAAAATCTTCTGTGGGACATTTCAGCATTAGATTTGCCTTTTACCACCATTTTTGACAAAAAGGCACCAATCCAACAAACCAGCTTTAAAGCATCTGTAAAGGATGATTGACACAAAGGTTTGAGCACGTAGTTGCCCACAAAGTAGAGAGCAGCAGTAAGCAGCTACTGTGTTTCTTGATGAAAAACCATACTAAGCTTTAAATACTTAACCAAGCCCAAATTCCTTCCTGTTAGATACAGCTTTCTCAATATAAGGCCTCACAGTCAGCACGGTTATTCTTACAGGGGTATAGTAGCTGTAAACTTCTGAGAGGTTTATGTAAATATGGTTTATTCTTGCTAAGGAAGAGAATCTAGAGTTTTAAGGCATCACAAAGAGATGAGGCAAATGTAAATTTAGGTACATTTTTATTCTCCCCTTTCTTCCCAAATGGTCCACAAGGACACAAGCCTGGAGAAGCACAGAGGTTTTTTCCTTATTGTGACATTTCTTCCATGATCTGAGCTCTCAGCTATAACCTCCTGAAGGACATAAGAAAGGCTCTAGGAAAGCCTAGAGGGACACAAGCTGATGGCACAATCACACTGATACCAACAATTTGGCATCTGCCTGTAGTGTATACAAGTGGGGGTGGCAGGAATGCAGAGCTTTATGGCACCTATATTTTCTAAAATGATGCCTTTACTGTGCACCCATGTTCACATGTTCAATTAGTTAATGCTTAGAGCTGAACACATTTCCAAATTTGGCGGGAAGATATTAGATATGCCTCCTGCCACAAAACCCTGTAATCTCCAACTTCATAGCATCAGCACAGAGACACTACTGGGAGCTTTATAGTGCTGCTTAAGATAAACTCTCTAATTCGGGACACAAAACTCAGTTTTCAAGCAGAAAGGTAGTTACCTAGCACATTAAAAGCTTCTTGTTCAATAAGAAGCCTGAATGCTAAGGATTAAGGCTGTTGAAAAGCAGCACAAAATATTTGCTGGTCCCTCCGCATCATCACTTGAAATCAACCAGATGTTTAATTTGGCTCCCAAGTGTCCAGGTTTTTTGAAGGAAAAAAACCACACCAAACAACCAAACAAAAACCCCACAACACTAAAATTAACTAAAACAGAGATTCTCAGAGTAGAAAAATATGGCCAATATTTATCAGCTACAAATAGTCTAAAGCAATACCTCTGAGCTTTAAAACCTTAATAAATTGTGTATTTTATCTATACTGAAGTCTTTGAAGGGCGGTATCAATCAAAGAAACATGATTTCCTGAAACCCTATCCTGCCACAAGGTAATGGGCTGTTAGGTACTACTGCTCAGCTTCCACCGGGAAGTATGAGCACTTGAAAGAAGCATCAGAGTCTGAATGCCATGGGCACAAAGGAGAGGAAAAGCACATCAGGTTAACGGACAGCAAAGCTGTTCAGAAGATTTGCTGATCCTGCTAATTGCCTATGTATGCTACAGGTATGAGTGCCCGTCCTTGACACGCAACAGGCATCTGTTTGTAGAACATCTGCATTTCCTCTGACCTGCCTGGGCTACAAAACACCAGTCTCAACCGTTACTGGCAGCAAGGATGGAAAGAAAAAAACCCAACTAATTGCTGGCATGAAACCAGGAGAACCAAGCTCCTCTGAGCTAAGCAGGAGCATCAGAGTTCTGCTGTTCTTTGTGTCCTCTTCGGTATAACAGTGCCTGGGGAGCTTGTGTCAGTGGCACGAGCTAAAATAACCTTTCAAGCAATCTAAATACAGCCAAGCTTGACAATGATGCATTAAGGATTCAGAACTGACTTCCTGCCAGACTTCTTCCTCTCCCTTACCCTTGCACCAAGCACACACCTCTGCCAGAGGAAGGGAAGCAGGAGTGTCTGAAAACATTCTCCTCAATTCTTAGATATTTGAAGTGATTTCATTATCTTTCTGTGTAACACAGAGTGTTACATCTCTCATTAGCACACTGCAGTATCTGCCAATAGTTTTCCAACAATTAGGGAAGCATGCATTTCTAATAGACATGCAAAGTAGGTCATACATGGAAATTTAAGCTCAATGTTGAAGGGATGAACTCTTTAATAAACAATTTGGAAGTGAGGGAACTGATTTTATTTTCCTCTCATCAAAAACACAATGTGGAAAAAGAGTAGGTTTTCATCTAGTCTGTTTGGGGTTTTTTCTCTCCTTAAATCCCTCCCGGATTTAAAAAGAGACAAAACAAATCTAAGAGCAAAAGGAAATCTTAACCTTAAAAGGAAAAAAACCCACCAAAATCAACCCAAACACTGAAAGGGAAGACTTGGAATAAAAGTATTACCCGAACTATCAATAGTAATGCAGTAATCATGCTTTCTACCATCCCACATGCTTCTATATGCAATACACCATAATGTATAGTTTGTATTTAGTCATTTAAGTCATAAAAGAAAGGCTAAGATACTGTTATCTACTTAAAACACCTTTAAATATTTTGGTCACTGGGAGGAAAGGCTGAGGACTGGCTACAGCAATTTCTAATTTGTTAAACTGAAGCCTTGCATTGTCCCCCAGCAGACAGGTTGGAATTACTGATTTGGCAGATTTTCTCACACATGGGTTAGACTGATAAGTACAACGTACTTTCATTCAGGGAGCATTTGGAAGCAACCTCCAGATTCCTGTTTCTCAGATTGCTAGAAAACAGTGAAATGAGTTTTGTGCCTTCCTAAAAGCACAGTTTAGCTGACATAACTCTCTAGAAGAGATTTACAGGATTTTCTAGCATTGAGCTACTGGCTTTGTTCTAAGCATATTCTACATTACTGATTTTGCAATTCTTTTGCTGATCACATTTCAAATTCTCCATATACCCCCCCTTAGCACAATTCCAACAATATTTTATACTGTGCATTGCTGAGGGTGCAGTAGGTAATCACTACAGACCACAGAGAGAAGACTGCTGACCTTTAAGAAAAACTGCATTCATACAGATCCCATTAAAATTTTAAAAATAATAATATATATACACTAACACACCCACCACCACTTGCCCTTCCTTAACCAAACAGCCCATTCACCTAAACACAGGTTTCAGGGAACAGTTCTGCTGGGTAAGAACTGAGTCATTTCTCCAAAAGTGCAAGACACCAGCATTGTCATGGAGAGATTTGTTTTAGTTATATACTCTCCCTCCTCTGTCCCAAGCCCACACTGTTTTATCGCTACTTTATTTGAGAGTCAATTTTTACTCCTGATGAATATATATGTATGTGGGAAGACAACTGAAAAATACCGAACATACAATGACAACTTGAACTTTGATACCTGCATCACATGTAAAAACACCAGCAAGAGACCAGTGCCCCCCACTCCCATGAAAACCAACCTTTTCTGTAAAAGACTGCATTGAGGAACTCTTCCGCTTGCCTTTCAAAACGAATGATTTTTGCTTGCTCTTGTCTAAGCAGAGCTTCTTGTCCAGCTTCCGAGGCTGGCTCATCCAGACTGACTAAGTGTTCCTGCAAAGATATTTAATATGTGTAAGATCTTCCTGACTCCAAAATTAATAAAGTTTCTTATGCATTAAATACTTCACTGAATTAAAAACTTTGTTAGACACTCAGCACAGAGTTGAATCTACTGAAATCACTTGATTTTTGACTGCTCCAGAACATTGTACTTTGTCCTGGTTTTTTTGTTGTAAATGCCAGTAAGACTTGGTAACATTAAAGATAAAAAGTGCACACTACAGAGAAGGTAATTTAGGTATTTTACAACATTTGGCTGCAAATCTGGTATCTAGGACTTGTTCTCCAGCTGCTACTTTTAGTTCCCAGAAGTAACCCTTGAAGGCAAAACAGAGAGAGTTCTCCTTACTCTACACAAGGTTCATGCAAACTGAGCAGGAAGTGACCAAGCATTAGCAACAAACAGGTCATTTTGTGACCACGTTCAGCAGTAGCTACTTTTAAAGGGAAACAAGTTAGCTGTTTACAACACCCACAATGAATTCAAATTAATTCTCTTAACTCTGTTGTTTCCAGTTGGATCTCAAGAATATTTCAAAACAAATCTTTTAAGTAGTTTAATTAAAATTTATGAGGTGCCAGCATAAATCACTCATCTTAAATACAGGTCAAGAAACTGAAAGGCAATGCTTACACAGATTCAAAATCTAAACGCTTGCATCGTTTCCCCCCAGAGGCACAACCCCTTTTCCCATTTCTGTCAGTGTAAAGCCTTGCTCGAGCTTAGGAAAACAACCTTCTTGCCCCCCTCCCTCCACTTTCGTTTTGAGCTATATTAAAGATACCTTTGTTTACCAACTGCAGGAATGCATACACAACCACTCTTTGGGTTTAGGGAGTGTTTTGTTTTGTTAGCATTTACAAAGTATCAGTTACCAGAATATCTAGGCTACATCTGGGGTTTTTTTGCCTCTAATGTACAAGTTGATTTCAGGTTCATATCCTCATGGGACTAGAAAGGAAGAACTGGGAATTCATGTATAAATCATAATAAATGAAAAGAAGTCGTTACTCTTAAGTCTGTGTTGTCTCAGCTTTCAAGAAGTTTAATGAAGCAAGGTTACGTAACCAGCCCATAGTAAATTAACGAACACAGCAGTCACATGAGTTACGTGCAAAGGGTAATAATAGGAAACGCTGTGGACTCTGGCCTGAAAAACGTGGGCTCTTGCCTCAGATTTGTAATTCAACAGCTCCCAAAAGTTCTCTATCAAAAGGAGGGATCCTGCCTCAGGGTTATAGAGACAAGGCAGCATTTTATGCTCAATGAGGAGATGAGCGTGCAACGACTGAGGTCACAGGTGAGCAAAACACTCGCTACGAAGGTGAGAGCCTGCAGAAGGAAAGACCTCACAAAGTGCCTGACGTCTTTCTTCCATACCAGAGATTCCAGGTCTGCTCTCAAGCCTGCTGCCTGCCACAGGAAAGGTCAGCGCTGTTGAGACCATCTTAAAGAATACAAACTTGAACCACTGGGTTAACTGTAACAAAGCCTTCACCTCTGTGCCAGGCAGCCCTTACCAGCAAGTGGTAGTGGTGCTCCCACGGTTCACTGGCATTCTACCAACACACTGAAAACGCAGTCGTACTTTTCAGACCCTTGAAATATGTGAAGTATCTGTACAGGATTTCATAACAAAAATATTTGTAAAGAATCAGCCCAACATTTTTATTCGAGTTACTCTTCAGGTGAGACTTCATAGAATATAGTTGCACCTTCTTTTTGAAGCCGTGTTTCTGCATCTGACAAAATTTAACACAGGATCTGTTCTAGCTACTGACAGGCATTCTGAGCCAAGCTCCATTATGTTTCAGGCATTATCAGGATAACTGTAAGCTCAGCTTAGCAGTTTGTGTAAAATGGAGACATTTGTGCAAATTAATAACAGAAGTAATTTAGGCATACAGAAGTGCTGAAACAACCACTGGAATACCTAAGCATTTACAGACAAACTGCCTAAAGTTTTACTTTAAAAGGAATCCCTGCAAACTGATGTGCAGAGATTTGGCTAGGGAAGATCCATTAGAATTAATCAGCATCCTCTAACTAAAGTCTCACAAGCCATTGCAAAAAAAAGTCTTTTAATTCAAAGGACAGAGAATTCAGAATTGAAGGAAACGTTACCCCTTCAATCTGATCTGACACTCTGCCTCATGACAGACTAGAGCTCAAGAAGGAGCCCAAAATAAAAATAACTCTTGCCCAACTCAATGCATTTCCTATCTTTCTAGTACTTTCTGCAACTAAGACAATATATATTAAGTACCAGCCTAGCAACTCGGTGAAAAGCAAGTTCAGCAGCAGCATCCTCACCATAAACAAGTGCACTTTATTCATAAATAAAGGTAATGTATAAAGAATACAACTTAATCTACCTAGGGTAACTAAAGCTGTACGTTTTCTACATAGAGAAGGAATGATGAAAAAGGGACAAGTCAGAAAAAACCCCACAAACACGTAAGTGGCTTACCCTGGTGAATGGCTGAATAAAGGATCATTTGATCTGCATTCAGGAGAAGAGGGGAATAGCAAGGCAATGGCAGTGCTTAGTTCTTACCCCTCAATGTAAGGAACATGCATCTCTTTGCAACTATGGTTTTTGTCAATGTCCATGGTAAGGCATCACAATGTCAAGAAATACAGTTATGTAAGAGTCAGATTTAACCTTGTGTATAGAAAAAAAAATCTGCATCTATTTTCCATCAGCTGCAGTACAGTACAGAGTACGAGACAAAATATACTGGAGAGATTTCTGTTTATTGCAGTTTTTATTGTTTTCTTACCAATTGTGTTACAAGTATTCCAGCAGTCTTGGCAGCTGGTTCACTCCTAGAAAGAAACTTTAAGTTTCTGCACTAAATATTTGATTGTGATTGCTATTCAAACTCAACTCCCAGAAGTGGGGGGTTGTTTGTTTTGAGGGTGCATGGTTGGTTGGTTTTATGTGGAGAGAAAAAAAGTAATTCTCACCACTTCTCCTCAATAACCATTATGTGGCTCCACTACCTTCACTCTTGTCCTCTCAGTCTACAGTCCCAAATCACATCAAAGCTTTCAATACCAACATGCACGTAGCAGGAAGAAGAAAAACCTATTAACTTAGATAATGCTGTCCTTGCTTACAAATACCCCAGGCAAAATGCAACCAGTTACTTTTACATATTATTTATAACACAGCATTTGTTCTATTCTCTTTGTGGTTCTCTTCAGGTGGGCACCATGCCCCAGAGCATCCCTGGAATCCCATCAGCGAACACACAGTACCGCTATACCGAACAGGAAAAGATACCTGGAGTGGCTTACGCGTTCTCCCAAAGGACTAAAGCTCTTTCTGTAGGCTAAGATCTTGAGCATAACTCTACAATTAAGAAAGTCTCAGAAATACAGAGCTCAGGTTTCCAAAATGCAAGGTCAATGCATGACCTTGAGAGACCACCTAGTCCTGGACAGCCTGGCCTTGTCAGCACTGCTGCTGGATCCTCATTGCAGCTCTCCTTGTAGGAAATGATGATTCAGCAAATCTAAACGCTGAACTGCTGCCATGAAGAGAAAGGTATGATGCAGGCTGGTTTTCTACAGATACAGCAACAGAAGCTTCATGTTTAAGCCACAGGCTGCGGGCAGATGGAGCGGGAAGCGCCCACAAGCTAGAGTAGTGTGAGATTTTTTTCTCCACCAAGATGGATGGGAATTAAGAGGGAGGCTTCCCGCAGAGCAGCCGTAGCTGAGCGGCCAACCCAAGGACCCCAGCCAGGGATACAATCCATACAATCCAGCCTCCCAGCCCACCCCAAGACAAGACCAGAAACACTAAAAAAAGGGATGTTTCAGCACCCCTTGGTTGTCTTCTCCAATGCTTCATTTTCCTTAAGACTGTACAGTCTTTTTAAACTCTTAGCCAGTGCAAAGGAGACTCATCTACCATTTCCTGTAGACAAGCCTTAAATTCACCAGGTATTTTTCAATTCTGAACACACCCTTTAAAACATCCAGAACTGTTCCCAGCTTGGCATCAACTAAAAATACAGACATATTAATCAGCTTTTAAAATGTCCCTCACTTACTGAACACAGATACATACTTTCATAGTAAGAAACAGTATTATTTCCTCATTAAGATGACTGATGTCAGATTTATCAATTTCAAAACAAATTTAAATTGACTGATACACAGCTACTGAATATCATTCATTACCTATATAAGGGGAGAGGAAAAAAAATCAGTGGAAATAAAATATGCTTACATACTTTTATGTACAAGCAAAAGTGTAACCCCACATTACTACTAAACACAGCAGGAGATTATCACAAACAGCCTCTTCAGGTTTTAGCCTCCATATCAAATTATTTTAAAACCACCCAATACAAAATTGACAGTCTAAATGCTTGAGTTTTTTAAAGCAATGAAATCCATTAAAAATGTTTTAGTGCATCTTCCAGCACACTTAGGATCTTTGTACACAGTTTAAACACATTCTAAAGCCATCAAGCATCATAAGAGTTCTGCAACTTCAACTCATTTTCAGGTATTTCTTCTGCCATCTTCAATTATTCTATGAGTTAACGCTTTAAGTGATAGTGCTAGATTCTCTTCGGAATTACTTGGACACTTACCACAGTTTATTTCCTATTATGTTCCTCCACAGAGAAGGGATGCCAGATTCAGGGGCTGTTATTATGGCTAATCATGATCAAGTAATGGCGTGATATTACCTTTTAGATGTTTGTATAAAGGAATTACTTACAAGCTTTTAAAAATACCCAAATCATATCAGAGTAACTTTGAATTTTAAAATTGCTCTGCTGTGTGTTGTATCCTACCACACTTTTTTGAAACTAGAAGAATTGTCAGAGGTCCTTCCCTGCACAGAAGCCCAGGTATTTTATGGTACTTCGAAGACCAGACTCCACCTTCTGTTGCCAACAGGACGAAACTCCAGAACATGCTCCTAGAAGTCATATTCTCTTGCTATTTTTGTAGCTTAAATATATCTACAAAATAGTTAATGTGCTTAGGAGTATTATCCTTCTTGTTCTGCTCTCACCAACTAATGAGATTAGTCATGTTCCCTCCTCTCCCTCTTTTTTTTTTTTAATACATGTGAATTGCTTTATGTAGCTTTAGACAATAGTGTTTTCTTTTCCAAATGAATGTACCCAAATGAATCCTCTTTAAGGATTCTTTTTCCAATTTCCTCTCTTATTACTGGTGCTTTCTTCTGACCTTATGTATATGTATCTTTTTTTAAAAAATAATTCTTAAACCAGGCTTGTGCTCCAACTATGTGCAAATGACAGTACAGAATTTAATACAAACATTCTACACAGAGCCACAGATTTCTTCTATAATGATAGCTCCGTTGGTTTATTTAACAAGCCACACTGAAAAATGAAGAACCATAATTAAAAGAGGTAAGTCAAGTATAGTTAAAGTTCAATTTGTCTGAATTTATGATTCTTCTCTGTACTACCTCCTTTTAGAAAGAAAAGCTGCATTAAAAAACAAACCCACAAAAACACCACCACAAAAAAGCCAACCACCTCGTAACTATACTATCTTAAGTGTTCCCCATGAAGGACAAAGCCCACAAGGAATTGAGAATTACCACGTTTGCAGATTATCTAAATGAGAACTCACTGGGCTTAGTCCCACAGCATCCAATCTACTTCCTCTCACTGTGAGCAGGCAGCTGGAGCTGCTAACTTCTTTGTCTTTCATGCCCATCAGTGTACACATGCATTTCTGCACACAGCCACCTGTGTTAATAACTGGGTAGCAGCTCCTCAGGTAACTCGTTATACCCTCTGATCACACCGTACTGAAACAATTGTGTATTCTGCATTACAGGAGGAAAGAAAAAATTCCAGTCTCTAAAAGCTTGCCATTATTGCACATAACTCTTTGGATCTGGGCAAAAGTGTCTAAAGATTTTTAGCTCCCTACTTCATCTGTATTTATTATCCCTTTCAAATGAAGACACTCAAGTCCATTTCTCTATCAAAACCTGTCTTGTAATTTGATTGCCAAAAAAATCCATGCATTTGCTGTCTTTGCAAGTAGAACTACTGCTACAAATAAATTAATCTTTTCAGAATACTTCAGCAGATGGTTCTCCATCCTTTGAAGAATGCATGTAATTGAATCTGATTGCTTGTACAAGCAAGAACCAACATCACTGAAATGGATGGGAGAGCATGCAGTTTTTTTTCCCTTCAACAGCTCTGCCAATAAAACTAACCTTGGCCTCCAGTTCTCATCCTGCAGTCCAGAACTCAATTCTCCTTAAGCACAACTACTGGTCTCCTAAGTTACAAGTAATTCTTAGGGGTAAATGAAATCCAGAAACAAAATCCAGAAGCTTTTTATTGGCTTTGAATTTGTCAGACCAAGTACCTACACGTGACTCAAAGGTGAAAAATCAAGTACACTGATTAATGATTCCACTAACCCAAAAGGGGGTATCACTAGAGATATACTATTGGTAGAGACATACTACTTTTGGGAAAAAAGGCCAGCCACAGTGACACACTGCTGTAATACACGGTTTGTGGCTGTCTTGCTCCTAGCTACAGCAATTACGCATCTTAATTCTGTAACTCACCGGTATACAAGCACAAAGCCAAATCGTCCCATCCTGCCTAGTTCTCTTCCTAAAATGGTGAGAGGATGCACATCAACAATAATAAAAAAACCCCAACTGACCAGAGGATGTGGCACAGAAAGCACAACTGCTACCACTTTATGTTGTGGAGGACCAGGCAAGTTGTAGCAGTTACAGAAGACCAAGCCTGCAACTCCCTAAAAGGAAGTGGAATAAAAGATACCATCACAGATGTTGAATGGAAGAGATTTCAAATAAACTAGTACCATTTTAAATTTAGTTCAGTCCATCAGCTGAAGACAGTCCATCATCTGACTAAATATCAAATGAAGTTCCAAACTTTCTCCTAACAATTATGTCTTTGAATAAAACATCAGATTACGATGTTGTTACACTCATACTAATTGAAGGCTCCCATGAAAGAGTGACACTTAATTCTGTATTGCAAGCTAATGACATCAGCAACAGCCATCAGCGCAGCAGTCTGGCATGCCCTCAGAGGAAAGGAAGTGCTCCCCCTCTGCCATCTCCCTCTGCCAACATTTAGGAACTCACTAGGTCTAAAAGGAGCCATATTCTTCCCTCAATAACAAACAAATGCCCCAAACCCAACAGGACTGATATAGAGACAGGGAGACAGGAAGATAAACAACAAAAGGAAAAACCCATAAAAATCCTACAGACTCCAAAGCCGCCACATGCCAAGCATGGGGAGCATCACCAGGATTAGCAGAGAAGTCTGGTTTGAATGGACTGCTTCACCCTTCCTTCCTCACTCCCTCAGCTAGCAATCCCTGGCCATGCAGCAAACATGCATGTGTACAAAGCTCTCTCTGATGTCCCTGTTCATCAATCAGCTTTAAGAGAAATGGTTTAAACAGATATTTCTGTCTGGTGAACTGCTAGTGACAGAAATTGCTTGGGTTTTATTTATAAAAATTATTCTGTACCTAGGACCATGGTGGTTAACTGACACTACTACAGCCTTTCTAAACTCAAATTTCTCTCCAGCCTGCTCAGAACTCAGAGCTTCCTTCCTCTTCACCTAGTGCTTTTGCCTAGCCATGTTGCGTGTCCCTGCTGTGCTCTCAGTCTGCACACAATCCTAAAATCTCCTTAGACTCCTGATTCCAAATCACCATGGAGCACACCAGATGCAACCACACCTGCATCTTTTCTTTCACTCATTTAAAAGCCACCACATAGTACAATGGGAAGCCATGTGAGAACCTTAACGTACATGGTAACTACCACTAGCACGAGGAATACATCACCAGTTTTTCAGTGCTACTCAGTCTCATGGGTTACACTTTACCACATGAAACTAGAAAGAAGAGCCTAGTAAAGTACATTAAACAAACAGTGATATTTCTGCATCTAAGTTGTGTAGAAGCTTGAAAATGACAAGATGCCCATGCCTTATCAGCACACTATACAGTGGATACTTGTTTCTGTCTTCACCTAACTAACAATCACCAATTTACAGGAGCTTTATTTCAGTTACTGTGGGCCTATGAGGATGACTGAGATGTAAAGAGCCTTTCTGAAGATCTACCCATACACTTCCAGACTCTCTCAGATTATGACCAGTCCCTGATAGCACAGCAAAATTAATTACCCAATCAATTCCATGGCTTAACTAGAACTGGGCTAAACACTGAATTTTGGCTTTTTATGGGGTGATGTAACTCAAACAAGACAGAACTCCTTACAGCACAAGCATACTTACAGCTTACCTGCTGCCAGTCTTCATGAAAGTCTCACACCTTACATCTGTTCTAAATACAGGTGTTCCTAACCCTCTTCCCTCTGCCTTAACAGAACAGGTAACACAAAAACAAGCACAAACTGGCTACATGACCAGTATCAGCATCACCAAGGTACTTCCTTAATGAAGGAGCCATGCAGCCACGCATTAGCTGCTGCGGAGGAAAGGGTGCTTTTGTTTCATTTCTAAACTGATAGAGATCCACTCTGCATGTTATTCTACATTGTGCAGGAAGAAGTAGAAGTAGTAGCAGCAGTAATTAAGAGTTCCAGCAAATGATGTTTTGCTGAGACAGATGAGCTTGCCTGCTTTCCTATGCTACAGAACCATTATTTCAATACATGGGCTGAGCATCCACCCTGTACAGCACGGTAGCCTTTGTTTCACATATAGCTATAATCTCATTAAGAAAACAAACTGCAAGTTTATTATGTTGGCCAAGCTGACTTACCCATGTTTAGGCTCTGACTTGGTTATAAGCAAGCACAGCACAAAACCTACCATACATGAACCCTCCAATAAAAGGCTATGACCCACAGGGAAGGAGATTCCAAGATACAGAACAAAACTCTAGGCTGTTAAAATGAACCACATTTCCATACTGAAGATAAGCCCGACGTCTGACTGGAGCGAACGTGCACAAGCCAAAGTCTGGCTCCCCTGGGAGGGGTTACATGATCCCAACAAGCTCTCTTATAAAGAGCTAAAAAAAGCCCCACTCAACAAACAAAAAACACCAAACAGAAAGAGCCACTACACAGAAAAAAAGAAAAAAAAATCTGCATCACATACTACACAGAAGAAGTTGCAGAGAAGCAGCAAGTCCCTTTATTAACTTGTATTATTTTAATTCAGAAAGTCTTTTTCTGAAGGAGGGGAAAGGGGTAGGAGGTTGCAGATTTTCTATGTTCAGTTAACTAGGAGCAGCAAACTCCCTCCCTTTGTCCCTCCCCTACAACTACTAGCTTCACACATCTGCATTGTTACCTTCACTTTTTCTCTTCTCAGGCAGCAGAAAAGACAATTTTCATCAAAAGACCAATCAGAAACACCTTCAGGCTCACAGTCTGTAAATCAGAGGAATAGCAAATTACTTCATATTCATAAACCGCGACACAACTGGAGCCAAAAGAGAAATGCCGAATTAAATACCTGTTTCCCAACATTCTTGCCTGCATTTGGAGGATGCAGGCTTCAGTTCGGCCATTTTTCTAAATCCCCAGATTACCAAACCATATACATTTTATCTATGCACAACCAATCTGTTTTTCTGAGCCCTGCCAAATACACTCCCAGCTACATAAAGATGAACGCACACTCATTAGTAATTTTAGCCAATATGAAACTAACTGTGAGCACTGCCTGGGGGAGGGGGAAAAAAAGCACAAATCACCACGGTAACACACATTTTCTAGAGGCAGAGCTGGGGCTGCTTCTGTCATTAGAAATGCAGAACAAGATACAAACATAGAGATTGAATACCTTTAAACAAACTGAGATCTTTTAATAATCCAGGTCCAAACAGGCCTTCTAGAATACTTTCAAACCCTAAAAGCAAATAAAAGAATTGTTAGCTTTCTAGATTAAGTACGTCACTACAAGAATATTCACAATAGCAGTTCTATATTTATCTGTTCCAAGAACAGAGCTCAACGTGTTTTCTCTAAGTATTACAAGATGCATGGGTCAATTGTGATGACTGAACTACTGAAAAATCATGGCACAATCTAGAGTCCACCGACTCCTATACTTTTGTAAATAGCCAGGTTAAAAACAAAGAACATTACGACATTGATATAAACCATTTTTAAAAGAAAATAGGAAGTTACAGGTTCTACAGTGTGACCAGGTAATTTCTGTTAGAAAAAGATTCTCTTGCTTAAGCCTCCCAACTGATACAAGGTACATTTTCCCAATTAAAAAAATACATCCTTCTGAGTGGCATGCAGTTACTTTTCTGAATTTCAGCAAGCGTTAGAGTCAGTGTTTCCTGAAGTTACAGGTTTGAAGAGAGAAAATTCAAAGGAAAGGGATTCAGCAGTGCCATGCCACCAAGGAACCAAATTCCAATCACAGATCCACATCTAAGATACACAGTCCGATTTAATTCAATGCCATGATTTATGCCTCACTTAAAATAAATCCAAACAATTTTACTTTATTCCAAAAGAGAAAAAACCTTTACCGAAATTACTGCCATTATTTGGAAATGTTAAATCAATATTACACTAAACCCCTGCTGGCAGTAAAATCTACAGAGCTATTAACTACCCAGCACCGTGAGAAGACAGGTTAGCAGCATGAATGTGAAACGTACAAAGACTACTTTAAGGGGGACAGACAAATTCCACCTGCTTATAAAAATGTATTCCCAATATGACCATAAACTCAAGACTATCACTTACTGTATTTCCTACACAACCCCCCACCCCCGCCCCAGTACTTTTGTTGGTTTAATAATGGCTTGCATATAGCTAGGGGCAGCTTCTCCTACTTGCCTGAATCTTTGAGATGAAAAAAAAAAAAGATACAAAAATGCAGTTTTAAATTTATGGAAACTTGCATGGATGAATCTGGGACAGATAACTACCTGAAACAGCCCTTTTAAGAGACCAGCCAAAATCTGAATGAGCACATGCTATGATGGAAAACAGTTATTTCATTGCAAAAGAGCAGCAATTCTAAAATAACTCTGATATTAAATCTGCATATATTCAAAGTTATCTTTTGGGTGGCAGTCTTCAAAAGAAAGGAAAAATGGTGTTCCACCGCTCTGGGTGTCACCAAGAGTGCCAATGCACCAACATCATTAGGTATGAGATGCAGGACCCTACAGGAATTGGAGTCTGCAACATGATTCAGATGGCCAGGGCACACCGCCACCTTTGATGTAAAGCCTATTGCAGGCTGATAGTAAAAATCTAATCTCAGAAAGCAGGAAAAATAGAGGAGAAAAAAAAAAGTGAAATAGTGATGGTGAAAGAGAAATAGTCAAGAGTAAAGAGAAATAAAGGAGAAATCAGAAAACAAGGTGGAAGAGAAGAAACTGGAAAAACATCCCATTGAACAGCACCTTGTCAGGCAGAGAAGTAGCACTGCCTCCAAAAAAAGCCAATTCAGGCTTCAGGAAGTGGCAGGAACAGTGGGAAAGGGCCGACCAACCTGACCTAGAAGAAAAATAGGAGAATCAGGGTATTGACCCATGGAGGTTTATAACGCTGAGTCTTTTCTGGGTAGTGACCCCTCAGAATTTGTATCTGAAATGAAACCTTAAGAAAGCAGCTATCCAACCTCATTCCTAATATTTTTGTTTTTAAAAAATTGAATTTTTATATATATAAATAAAAATCAGAAGAGCTCAGAAATTTTACTCAAACTCACCACTCTTAAAATAGTAACTGCCAATGACTCATGCCCCACGGTTTGCCATGCATGCAATTGCACACTGAAGTCCCTGCCAAGTTTTACAGCTTGGATATTGTACAATCATAGTTTGCTAGCCCACTGTTCTCAGTGATGCTAATGCCGCTCGGTTTTTATTAATATTAAATATTGGATTTAGCAGTTGCATAGCAACAGCAGAACATCTTATGTGCAACGCTTGACATTAAAAAAGGCAAATAAGGGAAGTATGAATGTATTCAAAAATTATTATAATAAAGACTGGCAAAACTGCCACGAAGCTGAGCCCTATTACCCCCCAAACGCAAAGTGCAACGCAGCAAAGACAGTATAAGCCCTGCAATGTAGTATTCAGTCATTCGGGACGCCAAAAGAGCAACTGTGTACAGTTAATCATGCATAATACATTGAAAACAAAATCTTGAAAAAGGAGCTGCCTACTTTTTATAGTATTTTTTCTCTCCATTGTCACTGCTCTTAGAAGCTTGAAAAGAACATTTCTTTTCCCACCGATTGTCCTTTTCCATTTGGCAGATGATATTTTCCTGCATTTCAAATGGAACAGAAATTAACATGGCTGCCTCTGCTAAATTCTGGTTTCTATATTTTCATCATCTATATTTCAGTGCCTGGCAGTTCACAGCAGCTGAAGAGCAGGGCCAGTGGAAAAGTTGCAGAAATAACAGAAGGGAGGAAAAGGGATGAAGATCCCAGCATTTTAGTGCTTTCTCCTAGACACACTCCTCACAATTAAAGCAGAGATACATTTAAAGCTTATAATGTTATCTGTGACCTATACAAGGAACATGTCTTTTGGGTGTTAGTGTAGGAATGTAGAAAAAAAGAAAAAAGTTTAATTATTTTTTAAAAAAAACATTTACAAAGTGTAAAACATCATCTCTATCTCAGAAGACTTTCCAACAAGTGAAGAATTAGAGAGGGGGAAAAAACCAAAATCCCAGAAAGAACAAAGAAAACCCTTAGTACTGAGGCAAGGGGGGAATAAATTTTAAATCTAGATTGCTACACACTTACTACTATTTCACATTTGCTAGCTCTGAAAAGTAGAGCAAGATTTAAGCAACATTATTCTCTAAAATGTCCTCTAACAGCAATCGGAATATGGATGTGCTGTTTTCATCCTAAGAGTAATGAGCACAGAAAGTAAAGCTGCAATGAAAGGGAAAAAAGAAAGAAAGGAGAATTGACTATGCAGTTTTCAGCATGGTCAAACGTCACTAGTTTTGCCTCTGCACCTGAATAATTTTGATTTCATCTTTTCTGGTATCTTCATCCTCCCTTACGTAACAAAATATTATAAATCATTAATTTAACCTGTAATTAGAGTTTGTTGGTTGAACATTCAACACAACAGTTTAACTTCAAGCTTTAAAAAAAAAAAATTTAAAAAAAAATATCCAGGTAGATGCTTGTACCATCTTCCACCTTAAAACTGAGAGCACTTGTAATGATTGAGTAGCTACCAGGCTCCTTGATACAGCACTACTAGAGAAGCTGATAGCCCACGAGAGGACTTTCTAGGCTGATCTCTAGCCACATGGGATTAGTCAAAGACACTTTCTCCTCTCTAAAACAGGAATGCAAGATCTTCAGAAGGAGATAGGGATGCATTTCTGGACTGCCACTGACACAGAGGCAGGCACTTCCAAGAATGTTTTTTTCTCTGCAACAGCACAACACCAACATAGGCTTTGATGCTTACTACACAATTCTGCCCTACATACACACCTAGGCAAAGTGTTAAAGCTTGTACCACCATTTAGAGGTCAAATAATTTTAGGCAAGGGAAAGAAGAGAAAGGCTGCAATCCATCTTTATTATTATATAAATTGCTAATGAACTAAGAAAAAAATATAAACAGACACAGCAAGGGCCCAGAAGGGGGGAAATAAAAACCAATGTATGCAGGTATCCTCAATCCTCATCTGTGAGTTATCAATATCATCTGTGAATCTGAAAGACCTCAATAGACTTAAGTACTAGGCACAGAGGCAGTTAAGTATAGCAGATACTGTAAAGTTATTGCAGTAGAAAGTAAGACAACTGATTCATCAGCATTTATTAATAATAATGAGCTTAACATAGCAATTTGCACTTTAAGAGGACAACTTAAAAAAGCTTGAAGTCAAATCAATTGAGACAATAGTTGATAGTTGTCTATGTATTTTGTTTCATTTTTTTAACTATTTAAGAACTTTTTACTAGAAACCCTCAAAACAGTATCAGGAGGGGAAAAAACCCAAACAAAACCCTGACCTATGAAAAAAACTAAGAGCCAACAAAGGCCCAATGTGGCACAAAAAAGGAGACAAGGTTGGAAGAGTGGTGGGGGGATTCAGAGCAGGGAACATAAATAAATGCTACAAAGGTCAGAGCAGAGAGATGCACACAGCTTTAAAGAAAGCAAAGATAAAACCAAAATGAAGGCAGATATGTGTATTACTTGAAAAAAAACAACACCTGTAATACTATGGTAGTATATTAACAAATAGTCAATAGAATGGCATACAATCATTCAGCAAAATCAAGTGGATGCTTAACATCTGTAAGTTAATGGTCTTAAAATGCCATGAAGGTGATTGATCTTTTTTTCCCTAGGAGTTACTCAAAGAATGTTTGCAGCAAAGTTTCATTCCAGAAAGTCTCAGAACATTGGGAAACTTCCAATGGTCTGGGAAAAAAAAAAAAAAAA
>VZTU01012192.1:156184-181970 GCA_013400835.1 Zapornia atra
AAAAAAAAGCTTTTTAATTTTACTTTTATTAATTGAAAGGTTTATTAACAACAGTATCAGGTTTGATACAGTATTTTAAAATTTACGTAACATTTTTGGGCTGGTACAACACATTTTGACTAAAACCAGCTGAGAGGGGAAAAAACCCAAAACCAAACAAAAATCAGCCAAATACACATAAACCATATTAAAAATCAATTAAGTGACTGCTCTTGAAATGTTGGTGTCAATGGGAAACCACTGCTAGGGAGATCCATCAGGTATTAGTTCTTGGCCCTATGCCATTTAACATTTTAGTCGGTGACTGGGAAGAAAGCAGTCACTAAATTTACAGGAGATACAAAGAGAGGAAGAACAGTAAATAACAAAAAGCCCAGGTCACAGAGGCTGCTTACCAAAGCAAATGCAATTAAACACTACTTGGAAAAGGGGGCGGAGTGGAACAGAAAAAGCCACAAAACACACCTAGGAACAGGAAAAACAGCTTTTCGAAGATGTACCCAGATCCAGCAGCTGAAATTGGAAGCTGATCAAATTCATCCAGACTTAAGATAACCTTAATTTTACAAGGGTTCAATTGAAAACGTAAAATGTGTACTCCAGGACCAGACCGATGCTCTCCCTAGTCTAGGTGCTGTTTAGGGAAGCATGGGCTGGTCGCTAAGATCTATCCCCCTTGTATTTTCCTCAGCACTTTACATTCATCGTGTTAGAAGTCTCATTAACTAGTAGGAAGCAAGAGCCACCACCATCACATCAGGTTTTTATTGGATTTCTCATGCCTAGATTTTCTGGTCAAGATTGGATATATTTATCCGCAGCTATGGGATTTGAAGCAGGAATTAATTCAGAAAAATCTTACAGTCTGTGTGTAACACGGGAATTCTGTCTCTTTCAGGACAAAAATCTATTAAACTTGAATGTTTCAGTCACAGGCATCTTAATAGAAAAGCAAGACCAAGCAACCAGGGAGGGGAAAAAAAGTCACAGGACAGTTATTAATATACACCAAGTCTCAGGACATGCATATAATTATAAGTCGTGAATATTCTTTTATTCATGCAACAAAATAAAAGAACCTCCCATCCACCTATGGAGAGAGATCTCGTTATCTGAATGGAGCACAATTAAGTACTCTAACTACAAGTTACACCAACTTTGTCTTAGCTTCCTGGGGAACAAAGAAAGAAAAGGCTGTGCATCTTCACTAATTTTTCATCATGCTTCCACATTCCTGTTAATGAAACTACTGCTCAGGGACTTCCGGCAGACATCCCTGCTGCAGAGACAACAGATGCTTTAGTAAATCCAAGGACTTTTTGGGAACCTTAGATATCAATAACCTGGTTCTGTAAGAGCAATACAGACATACATGCATATGAAGAACTGAACTAGGTGGATACTGTTTAAATAGATAGGAAGATGGTCACTGTTTAAAAGAACAGGTAGAACCAAACCCTAGATAGCAATACATAGCTCTTCTATA
Organism: Zapornia atra; assembly: GCA_013400835.1. Lineage (NCBI taxonomy): Eukaryota > Metazoa > Chordata > Aves > Gruiformes > Rallidae > Zapornia > Zapornia atra. Next base: position 157,671 of record VZTU01012192.1, read on the forward strand.
ACATTTTTCAGCAGAACACTTTCTGCTCCCAGGACAAAATATGTGGTCTCACCTGCTGAGAGGTTCCCTCAACAGGCTCTTGGAGCTCAAGAGAAAAATACTTCTTCAGTCTTAGCCTAATGCTTTATTCACTGCAAAACAGCACCTCCAGTAGAGAAGTTTCATTTGAAGCAATCAGGAAGCCGACAAGGTACATGTTCTGTGGAACAGCCATTTCGCTGTTACAGTAACTCACCACAGCAATAAGCTGAGAAAACAAAAAAGGGGCAGAAGAACTAGTACAGCAGCTGATGGGTACTGTTAGAAGTGAGTGCGACCATCCATCCTGCAAGACTTCATTAAAATTCCACTACTGGTTTGTAATTTTAATAAAGAAGCAGCTGCCAGCAGGCCATCCTCACTCTCTTCTCCAAGCATCCCTCTCAACCAAGCCACTCCTTTTCCTCTAAAAATCAAGTCTAAGCACATCTTCTCTGCAAGGCATTTAAAAGTTAATGAGCTAAGTATGATAGAAAAACAGCTACGTATCTGAACTACAGCTCTGCAATGCACTTGCCTTCGCAACAGAAGAGCCCCCTGCGAAATCCCTTAAAAGAGGCTGGGTAGATCTCTCCTCTCTGCAGGGGAGAAAGCAAGTTATCAGGCTGTTTCCTATGTTAGCACTCTAACTGGTACCAGTTACACCTGAAAAGTCAACCAAAAAACCCCAGAAATGACAAGTTAAAGCTTGTTGCCAGAGTACAGGGTGTAGCAAAGGAAAAGGCATAGCATCTCCTGCCCCCCTGCCACAAGGAGTGTTTTTGTGCATGTGATCCGGTATCAAGACAAGAATTACACGAAGGCATGCAACTGTCTTATCGCCAATCAAAAGCCTCAGAACAGTTTGGGAAAAGCCAAGGACTCTTTGCCATAGCTGTCTCAACAACACCTCAAGATACAGAAACTGCTCTGGCAGACTGCACCATAATCTTCATGTGGATTTGCGGGGGTGGGAAGATCTCTGATTTGGAGATACTGCATCACTAATCTGGCTAGTTGTTCGCGTCAGGGGTTGCAGGCTTTTGTTCTACTCTTTGACTTGAGATCAGGGGGTTTATTGTACGACTATCTGGTGTTCTTCACAGCCAGTCACCACCAATGCAGGACCTGACTAGAATCAGTTTATTACTTTAGAAAGACTGCAGTTTATTACTTATAAAACAAACCAGAAAACACAGACATCACAAAATGGCAAATAACAGCTGCAGTTTCACTAACTGCCAACTTTCTATGGATCCTTTAAAAAAGTAGTTTTTACTTAGTAGTAGAATAACACCTACATAAAAACCCAACAAAACAACAACAAAAAAAACCCCACAAACCAAACAACCCCCAAACCAACAAACTTTAAACCTAAAAATTGAAGTGAGAGTTGTTTTGCAGTACCCCCACTCCAAAGCAGCGCTCTTCTCTGTTCAGCGTCCAGGCCTGGAGTTCCAGCAGGCAACCAGGTACAACTTTCACTGAAAAGAAACTGTCCCAACTAGCTAGAAAGTTCATAAACAGATTAAAAGAGCCAAACAGCCCCAGAACGAGAGTGCTTAGTAGCACAAAACATCATGGCCAGAAGTTTACATAGAGACGCCCAAACATTGCCCAAATCAATGTTTTTCCATATCCAACAGCATTGCATTATTTAGTGCAGCAAAATAAAAACCTTGAAACTTTTTTCCTCTTGGAGGCAACCTGTTAAATGCTTTGCTGCCAAGGAGAGTGAAGATGACATTCATTAACTCCCCCTGTTTCTCCCCATACCCCATGCTCCCCCAGCACAAGCATAATAGCCTTGCAGCACACAGAACTGATCTGCCTGGAAAGTACCTCCCACAGAAGAAAGAGGATTTCCAGCAAGATCAATCACTGCTCCACTTCAATTCGTGGCCGTAGTAGTGCTCATACCACTGACCAGCCAGGCTCAGGTACAGTATCAGGAGCAACTTCCCATAAGCAGATATAACAGAGGCCCAAGTCAGTTAAACCATGGAGGAATGCTCCCTCTCCCTCACAGGATGCCAGGGGTTTCCACCCCAGCCTGAAGAGGTAAATGTTGGCGTGGTGCAGAAGCATGTTAGAGGTGTGGGTTAAACTGTCTGAGATATTAGCTGGATTTCATACGCCACAGCAGTACTATTTGTGAGGGTTGCCTTCTGCTAGCAACTTGGTCCTGCCTCACATCACTCACTGTCTGCAACACAGCCACCTACTGAAACCACACTTGCTGAAACAATTCCACTAAAAACCAGCCCAGAAAGGGTAGACACAAGCTGCTGAATCCATTTACAGAAGGAATGCAGAAAAAGCATCTACCAAACCACAGCCTTGATCTAGCAAACCCTTGGAGTGCGACTCTTTCATGTCCTTTATCAGCCATTACTGAATTAACTCAATGTATTATTCTCTTCTTTTTGGACCTCGCGTTATAAATATCCCTCTCACCATCTCTACACAGATTTCCAAATCTATATAGGAGTCTACAAAGGGGAATGAAAATGTGACTCTACTTAGGAAACTAAACCTATCACCCATTATTGAAAAATCTGATGATCTTAAACAAATAGCACAGAAATGTGTAAGTTTATTGCACATTTCTTAGTTGAGCTGAGTATACTGAACTTATCTGTAAGGTAAGAACTGCCAAGAGTCTTTTTACTCTGTTATTTCCCATTGAGAAAGTCTGTCTGATGTTAAATAAATGTCCATCATAAGCCATTACATAAGCACCCCAATGAAGAGAATGCCTTCTGACTCCAGCTAGCTAACAGCGTCCTGAAACATCTCAGGGCATGCAAAGACACACCACTTTACTAAGTCAACTGATTATTTCACTAAAACACCCGTGATTGTATCTAAATTCTGATTAAGAAGCTAGGAGAAGAAAAGAATAATCTAGATCATGGAACTAAATTTGAATCATTACTACAGTGAATATGAAGCACAACTGAATTTTTGAGAAAGCTTCCCAGAAACATTGGAAAAGCATCCTCAGCCTTTTCAGATGGACCAGTTGGTCCTGTCTCAACAGAAAGGATGAGGTAGGTGAAATCAGTGGATGATACAAGCAGCTACAAAAAAAATATGGAAGGGCAAATGCCAAGAGGGCAGGGGGCAAGAGTTAGCCACCTTAAATAAACCCCCCAAAGCAAAGATACGGAGAGAAATACCGTAACACCGAAAAACATGAGCACAGAATTCATACTGGCTACAGAGCAGATTACAGTGACTGTCATCACTGAAGCCACATTTTATATATATATATATAACCCCGAGTGGAGCATTTGAGTCGCCAACACAAGGTGCAAAGGGAGCACAGCTAAGCCTAAGCCCCCTCAGCTTTACGTTTGCACGACAACAGTATCAAGAGCACAATGGTACAGAGTAAGCACATGACCACTCTTGCATACAGCACAGAAGATATAGCCCTACTGCTATTATTACTCTTGTGCCAACAGAGGTAAACACTGGCAGGAATATTCCTATCTATCCCTCATTCACATTGGGGTTATGCCTACACACTGAAAAACCTGCAAGCTTTGATATTTCTTTGGAAACAGAGGGGCATAAGCACAGCTGCTGACAACTTTGTACAAAGGATTATAGCAGCAAAACAATTCAGTGATGAAATAAGTTGTGGGAACTGAAATTGCCAGATGTGATGGAGCATTACTCAGTGTAGAGTAGGAGCAGAGAACCTTCTTTAAAAAAAAAAAAACCTACACACAGCTGCAAAAAACTGACAGTAAACAGCTACAAGATAGCCTGACCTTTGGGGATGAGTGGAAGTTTTCCCAAAGAGCAAGCAATTGATAAATCTGTCAATTCTGACGTCATGTAACCGGGGCTACACTGAGCTTTTCTTTCTCCTCCTTGACAGCAGCACAGGACAGAAAAAAAGGCTGCTTAACATCAGGGATTTTAAGTCCCACTCTTCCCTTTTCACCAGCAATACAAACTGTACAGGTACATACAGAAGACAAAGAAAAAAAAAAAGTAATTTTTGCTGGTATTATTCCCAGACAGGAACAATTTCCTGGCCTAGTCCAGTTATGTCGGCAGGAGCAAGCGGCAGGACCAGGGACAGCTTACACAGCAACACTGCTGAAATCGAGTCCCCTCTGACCTCCTCGTTCACTCTCTCAAACTGCATTTCCCTTACTCAGACTTGAGGCAGACATCTAAGCAGGTACTGGATCAGAGCTGAAGACCACAGTCAGAAAAATGACCTTGGGATTTGTTTGATCCAAAAGTGACATGACAGAGACTACCTCTTTTACTGCAGCCATTCAGGATTTCTTCTCTGGGCAGCTACAGTGAATTGGGTGTCTACAGATATATTTAACAGTTTACATAACTGAGTTATATAGGCAGTAATTTCAGCTCCTGTAATCATCTTTAAGTCTTCCTCAAGCCAAGTAATTCTGTGTGGATTTTTGACACTGCCCATTCTTCACCATGTCTTTTACTCCAGACTTTCTGTGATCCCTATTGGCCTTTCATAATTAAGGAAGTAAAGCATTTAATCCACTGTACTTTGGTTGAGGCCAGCCAATTTCCTCACAACTTTTGTTTTTACTCTAGTTGAAGTTTTTTTTTGCTTGAAAGCAGCACATGTGATCTGGACTCGAGAGAAGACTTTCTGCACACCAGGTTTCTCAGTGTCACTGAATGACAGCAGAATCTCAGAATAGTCTCACAGTTAATCAAATTACGAGTTTCTAGTCAAGAACACAAAACTACTAGAGACAAACATCTGGAGGTCAGCTTTCTGGAACAGCCAGCCTTGCTCCAATTTTACAGTCAATACCTCAATAAAAAGGTCTTAGCAGATGTGTGACTGCCTCAGGCCTGTTCAAAGAATGAAGTCCCTGCTTAGGATGCTCAGTGTATCTAAAACCAATTCTTTGGTGCTAAGTGAAGAAACACTAAGAGAACACTCAGACTTCTAAGAAACAATCCATCATAGGCCCTTGGTTCAAAAATCAAGAGTTAATTTTTCCAGGTAATCTACATGCAAACCTTCTCAAGCTTGGCATTCCACAGTGTCCTATGGCTAAATTCACTGGAAGCTGAAATATCTGTAAGCACCTCTATACAACGAAACAAACAGAAACACTTCACAGTTTGGAGTGCTGCTTTGATAGAAAGGCTTCAGCTTTTAAGATGGGATTCACTGTCCATTTATATCCAAAACAGGTGTTTTCCTACCTTCTGAACAGTCCTTTCAGAGCAGAATCTCAGGAATGGATTTCCTAATCCATGGCTAGGAACTGCCAGCACTACAATAAACAGTGAAGGAATTTGAAACAAACTATACCTCTGCAGGCTACATGCTAACCATCTGATCCTAAGTGATTAAAAGTCTAGAGTAGCACTAACAGATATTCAAAGTTACAAACCAGGGTGATGCTTATGACACTTTGTAAATATCCTCCCTCAAGGTGATTTTTTTCTATACAGAACCCTTCATCCCTAAGCTTCTCTAAAAGAAAAAGTCTATCATGCACATGTGAGGAACAAAGTATGGCAGAAAGCCTGAGCAATAAATTGCCAAAGACACTGTGTGTGTAAGAAGCATTAATAAAAAATTTCATGCAAGCCAATTTCATACTGTCAATTTTATATCCTAAAAATCTCTGAAGGTAATTTCAGATAAAACCGACTTAGTGTTCTTTGACACCAGAATAATTTCCAGGCTTGAGGAATATTAGACTGCTAGAACACACCGTGCTTCAGCAGACTTGATAAAATAAGTAATAGTAGTCAGTGAGTCTCAGATTCTCTTGAAAAGTTTGTGAGCAACCATAACAGACTTGCTTTTCCATAAAAACACAGGAATAACACCAGAAGGGGTGAGCGAAGGAAGTGGCCGCTGAAGCAAAATGCTGGGGGGTACTAGAACAAGTGTTGAAAAATGCTGCACTTCCTTAGCACTCCTTCTGAGAACACGTGTCAAAGCAGCCACGCCAGAGAACCGCAGCCTTACCTAAACGCACTGCCCACGGACAGAGCTGGACAGCACAAAGGAATACCCAAGCCGAGAAACTATATGCAGTTACTTTACAACGTTAGCCAAGAAGATGGGCAATGGTTTTAATGAAAGAAATTCAAACCACATGAAGAGAACGCTCCTCTCAATTACAAGGGGTAAAGAATGGAAGCGCACTGGACAACTAAGGCTCCAGAGGAACCTCCAAAATCCACAGCATGATACACAATGAACATCGCCATCAGCATGGCATTCACCTCAGTAATTTAAAGTTGCTTATAGTTGGGTTTTAATAAGTAATTCAATTAAATATAGTAGTAATTGAATACATGAGACATCCCAAGAGGTGGCAGAGTCAAAAATACATCTTTAAAAACAGCACATTAGCTTAATGCTGACTTCTTTATCTTTGAACTCCTCATTACTGACAGACAATTGCTTACATAACAGAGAGCATGCAATACCTCATTTTGCAATAACTACACAATCACAAAACACATTTTAAAGGAAGCTGCATATCAAATCTGCAAAAATGCTTTAGCATAGGGTTTACTCTTCCAGACAACTGGATCCTTACAAGTACCAGAATAACATGACCTGTGATGCAGGGATTAAAAACTTCAGTGTGCAATTTTACCTTTTTGTTAACACTTACTTGATGCAGTTATTTCTATAGATTTTGATTGTTTCAAGTATTTAAAGATGTCTCCTAGGGCCTGTATTCATGCATTCAGAAGTCTGAAATGGTCTTTCATAAATATCTTGAACACAGTCTAAAGATTTTATATGTTCTTGGATTAACCTACAGTTAATCTTATTAGACAAAGAGCCAAGATTTTCAAGAATGAGTGCTAAAGCTGTAGTGCTAAATAAGTCTGGCTCATTTAAAAAGCAACCCTGAAATTCTTCCTACTCCTGCACCCATTTTAAAGTCACCAATAAGCACTAGTCAGGCTACAGAAAAACTGTTTCTACCAGCAGGCTTCTGAATATGCATAATGCCAATAAAGCTAATTACATTTCAAAAAATAATAATCTATGTGCAATTAAGATACTGGCAACATTTTAATGCAAAAAATTGTTTAAATATACTAACATCCTAGTCTTGGGATATCCAGTCAAGCTACGCAAAGAGATGTGTTTGTCCCTTGCATACTCCCAAATGTGGAAGTAGGATCAGAAACTGGATCTGGAAGAAAGGGTAAACAGCATGTTAGTTAAATTCACAGAGGATATTATGTTCGGAGATGTTGCAAACATTAGTGAAGACAAATACATAAATGACCTAGAGAGAAAATAAAATTAGTTTGGAAACAAAAACGTCTCATGAAAAATAACTTCAAACACTCAATGTAGAGGAAACAGGAGAGGATAGGGGAAGTAAAATGAAAGAAACCTACAAACAACAACAGTGGACAGTCAGCTGAATATTTGCATTGAAAAACAGTTTGGAGTTGCAGAGGCATCAAACAGAGCAGGGAAATTAAAGTTCTTTCTACAGTCTTTGAGCCAGTAACAATAGCCATCCCCTTGCACAATTGCCAGGGACTGAAAAATTCCCCTTCACTCCCAGCAAGTGGAAAGCACTTCTCAATGGCAAATCAAGTTCTGCAGGAGGTAGGGTTTAATTTTTTTTAAGCAAAGTTAACATATGGTTAGCATAAGCCTACGCAGCAGGTTCTTCCAGTACTTCTGCTGCTTGTGGCTTTGTGCAGAACAGGAGGAAGCGAATAAAACGAATCCATTTTTACAGGTGCAACTCAACCTCATATTGTTCAGATTTATTCATGTGGTCCTTGAGAATAGAAACCAAAACAGCTAGTTCAACTACTAAAGGGAGGGAAAAAAAAAAGAAAAAAAAAAGGAAAAAACAACACCACTCTCCCCCTTAGCCTTTACCTTTGCCTTAAAGTGACTTTCCTGAGAACGACATCCACTCACCCATCAGGGTAGATATCTGCACTGTGCAGCTTTAAAAGCAAAGGCAACAGGAGGAAAGAACTGACTCTACCTTCAGAAAAGCTACAAGAGGATCCCCACCCCCAGATGCCACAGAAATATGAAGACAGGAGTTTAAGTAACCAGCATACATCTTCAAGGACTGTCAAGCCTTTGTCCTTCAGAAAGACTTCCAGGCACAAACTAATAACCATTTTGGGGATGAAGCTCATCCCCAAATTAACAGAATAGGCTGATTTCCCACGATTTGTTAATCTCAGTAACAAGGCTTCAGTAAGGCAACTACAAATTTTCTTTATACTCAGGGCAGTCCACAGACCAAAACCCAAATAACCACAAAAAACCCCCCCCAACTTTAAATAGAAGCCATCTTTCTGCTGCATTTTTTTTTTTTTCAGTTTATGTATATCATCATCACATTAAACAGGAGACTGAAGGTTTTCCCTCCTCTTGACAACTGCTAAGCTTCGTGATTTCCGAAGTAAGTCACCCTATGAACATCTACAGCTTCTGCTGGTGGTGTGATGGCGAGAACAAAGGCATAGTTCCTACCAGTCTGCCTCATCTTTCTGACAGAGACTGGTTAGTCCTGCATACTTCAGTGGAGATTCAAATGAGATTGAATCCCAGGCATCCCTTGAGCCAAAGGCACAGGAAACACAGCTTTTAAGGGTATCACAGTACCACTCTACAGCTCAAACTACAAGGCCAGTGCAGAACCAAGAACCACATCATCTCATTGAAGAACCTGACACATTTCAGGAAGATTGTGAGGCTTAGGACATGACAAAAATTATTTTTGCTTTTTTGCACCAGGGGACACTGGAGAAGTATCCATGTAATCTTTTGCCCCTTTTGAAGCATAAGCACTAGGATGAGGCAAAGCTCAAGGACGCACTCTCAAATCAAGGCTAAGGATTCAAGGGACAGACTCATAAGCGTATCTTTTGGCCATAAACAGGTTTTGCAGCCCTCCCCCTCTCTGCTCCATCACTCATTCCCACGTTTGCACCCTTCAGTTAATGAGTGCAAGTTCATACAACTACATAAGTGACAGGACAAATTACCCCAATCACCCTTTTTTTTTTTAGGAAAAAAAAAAAAAGTTGTAACTTCTGCCAGTTCACCTTGCATAGGAATGGCTGTTGAGGATTAAGATAGTTATAACTACCCCAGAATCCCAATTCCAATAAAGGCAAAGTGTAAGTGGTCACAGCAGGGGTTGCCTTAAAACAATGCCACCAGGAAAAGCATGCCCAGCAAATCCCAGAGCACATCTGCTTAAGAACCACAAGTGCAGCTTAAGACTGTTCAAGAACAGAGCACACACTTACTTGAATTTGTTAGGCAGGTAGCTGTCTGGGACTCTTTGTAAGTGAAAAAACACACAAGTTGCAAATTACAGTGAAGATGATGGAGAATCAAGGCCTGTTGGACTGAAAGGCGTTAGAGCCAGCAATACAGTGTGCTGCATAGGTTTTTGCACAGTGTAATGTTAAGGACAAGACACAGGCACAGCCCACATATGTGCTCCTGCAGGACAGACCACGCACAACTGATAAAGCCCCAATGCAAGGGAAAAGGATCTACTGCTGAGTGAGCAAACCAATGCTTCTTACTCCACTTCTCCCTTCTGCACACTGTGCTGTTCTGACATAGACTTGTTGTGCTCTTTGGTCAACCATCAGAGTTGGTGGCGGACAAATCAGGACAAGTGCTCATCTGCCCTCAGCTCTACCTGGTTTTTGCCCTGGTGGCTCCTGTTGGGAAGCAAGCTCTGCAAAAACTTTCACCCCCTTGTGAAGGCAAAAATCCTTAAAGCAGTAGCCATGAATGAATATGCATCCTGTCCAGCCCTACTCAACTTGTACATCTTGAGATCAACCATGGATCCTCTGTGGCAGGAATTATTTCTCAGTGGAAAGGGAAGATCCTGAACTAAAACAAGAATGCTTCACTGATGTAAAACACTGGTGTAATGAGGGGTCAGCTATCCTTAAGAAGGCTCCCATGCTAAAAATCTACTGCCTCTGCCTTGGGAGAGCATTGCCCCTAAACAAGCTGTTTCAGCACTGTTCTGTGTTCCCCACTGGCATCATAAACCTATGGTGTAGGCCACCAGGTATTGTTGCCATTTCCTTAAAGGCCAAACATGCAGATCACCCAACCGGGTAAACAGAAACCCTTTTTTTAGGCTGACATTCAGAAGCATGATGATTCTAATCCAAAAGGAGAATTAAGATGCCCATTATGCTGTGAGAACCAGGAAATACCTATGAGAACCACTACTGGGGAATATAAAGATAGATTCAGTTGTTTTAATGTCTGAAAACCTTTTGCTGACAGCAACTATTGGTGATCCTAATGTCTCCATTACAGCATCAGTTTATCTGTAATTTTCTGATAATTTTACAATCTTTGTAACACATTGGATAAAAGACTTATCTACTCACTGGAAACATACTGCAACTTGAGGCACATTCACAAGGCAGCATCAAGAGCAGAGTGAGGCTTCCCTGATTCAAGTGCTTTAAAGGATGGGGGGGGGAAATTCAACAGCAGTAAAATGCCTGTGCATGTAAAATGTCTGATTGCAAAATATGCTGTGTGAATTGTTAGTTATGAGAAGCCAAATAAGACAACTCAAAATTCCACGACACATTTATCCCAAGTTCCTAGAAGACAGACTACTGCAAACTGAAGGTTACTGTAGACAGTGAAGTCCACCCTGCAGCACGTCTTCAATGTTTTGAAGCTATGATTACTGATCACCTGGCACTTTAATCCATGATAAATCCACCTCTTCGCTGAAAGGGATGATCCCACGCATCCTCCCCACCCCTCTGACACTCACTCACCCTGCATTTGCACTGTAACAGGACAGGAAGGTTCAGGGATCAGTTCCCTGATTCAACCCACCACGCAGCCACACAGAGTGAGGGCACTAGCACAAAGGGGGTTGTACGATCACCTTTGTCCTATAAAGACAGGTTTAGAGAATTGGGTTTGTTCAGCCTGAGGAAGGTAAGACATTGGGCAGACCTTCTAGCAGCCTTCCAGTACCTAAAGGGGGCTTAACAAGAAAGCTGGAGAGGGACTATTTAAAAGGGCAGGTAGTAATAAGAAAACAGGGTAATGGCTTTATGCTGGAGGAGTACATATTTAGATTAGATACCAGGAAGAAATCCTTTCTTATGACAGTAATGAGGCACTGAAACAGGTTGCACAGAAAAACTGTGGATGCCCCTTCCCTGGAAGTGTTCAAGGCCAAATAGGACAGGTCTTTGGGCAGCCTGTCCTAGTGGAGGGTGTCCTTGCACATGGCAGGGGGGTTGGAGCTAGATGATCTTTGAGGTCCCTTCCAACACAAACCATGCTGATTCTCTGCAGCACTAAGTCTTCACTAGATTGAAATGTCTGCATAACTGTGAATTATGTTTTAAAAAAAAAATTCATTTCCACTGTTGTGCATCCCTTGGATGTGTATTTTAGTTTCCTGCTGTGGAACCGAGACCTTCCCTGAAGGATCTTTCATATTGGCCAGCATTAAACAGCGGCTCTCCCCCATACTGCTCATTTAGGTTAAATGATGTTAAAATTGTGATTTCTCAGAATTTATGACCAGATACCCATACCTTCTATACACAACACAAATTTGCATGGTTTGTCAAGATCTTTAGGTGGACTTTCAGTTCCTTCAAAGTCAGGGTGAAATGCTTTATTACAGTTGCTCCAACAACCTGTCCTTTATTTAGAAGGGAAAATGTCTGCTAAATGTTTCCTGTAGCATCTCCTACACATAAAAAAGTTTAGGATATATAGACTATAATGAATGCTTAAATTTTTTTTCCACTAAAACAGTGATTTTGCAGAGACTAATTCCATGCCTTCTTAGAAATCTGACTCCCTACAAGCTTGCTTACACTACCATGATGTAGTGGAAGCAAGCTAAAAAAAAAATAGATAGCATAATGTTTAACTTGTTCTGGAAAAAGAGTAACTCGTGGCTCAAAAGCAAACGGTGGTTCTATTAAATATTCGAGGACCACTTTCTGATGCTGATTTCCTTAAAAGGAGGGCTCTCTGGAGCATTTATCTAGGCAAATCTCTGTGCTGTCCTAACTTAACTGAAAACAATAAGCTCTTAGAACAGCTTTTTCCAGGTAACATCTATTTGGTTTTCTAGTCTTAAAAAACAAACAAATAAAAACCCCCAAATCACAGAACCTGCCTGCTTTCCCCCACCAGTCTCTGCCTAAACACTATCCTCCAATCTTCACACTAGGACTTTCAATAAGTGAAGGCTTCAAAATAATATATTCCTTTCTCTTGTGAAGATGACAGGTACTTACCTGAAACTTTTTCACCTAGACTGGGAAATATTTTGTCCATTTCCCAAAAATGCTTTAAGATTTATTTGGAAGACTATCAGAGTTTAGTTTGTCGTTCCAGTGCCTTAAGACTAAATAGCCAGGATTTCCCTTCAGACAGGTCTCTTAGTTATGCTTACTCCCACACCATCAAAAAAAAAAAAAAAAAAGAAAGAAAAAGAAAACCCCAAAGCAATACACCACTAGAAACATTTATTCATGGCTATATTTTTAGGCAAAATGTATTTCATTGCTTTGTCTGACCCAGATTTCATAGAAATCTCTCAACTAAACTAACTATGCATTTAGCATGGGACCCACAACCACCTTAATGCAGGGGCAGAACAACAAAAACTTCTAATTCTTTGTTTTAATGCATCTTTATGCTCCTTCAGTAGATTCAAACAAGGCAAGTAGTTATGTAGCTATTAGAGTTGATCATCTCTTCTTCTAAAAGCATTCTTCATAAAGACCTCATTTATGCTAAATCTGGAGTTTCAGGAGAGACCTAGTTTTAAAGAGCTATTCATTTTCCGTCACTGGTTACAATAGGAAAGACTCCTGGGATATTTTAAGGCTACAATGTCCCGTTAGCTCATGTTTGGCTCTATCTTGTCTATGTCCCCTCAGACTGAACTAACAGGGAGGAGCAACCTGAGTAAAAGAATGCATTACCAAGGAGACTGAAAGCCTGGGGAGAAGTATTTTGTGCGTCACTTTGAAAATGAGAGTTGGCCTGTGACTTTCTGTGAGGTCACCTGAAGCAAAAGATCACACTCCCAAGACCATCCAACTCAATCAGTGTTAGCCCCCAACCCCACACAAGTGCTGACTGGCCAGCGATTGCACTAACAGCCAAAGCCCACCGCATGCTGGCTGCCATGCTGACAGAAAGTGGGAGCTTGTCCATGGGAACACCTCACCCGTCACACCTAACCACCAGCTGCTCCAGCAGGCACTGTTGTTCTTTCACAACCACCGTGAACAGAGAGTTTGTAGTTGAGAGGCACTGGACACCACTTGAACCGATTCCTCCACATACCTTATCCATAGCTTTCATTCTGGCCCACTGACAGCTGAGGTCTCATATACCCTGCTCACCCGAACCTGGGAACTCTCACTAAAGCCAGGGCCTATCAAACCTTGACTTCAGGACCCAGCTTATACACAGGCTGCACTGGCAAAGCTATGGGGCAGTACGCCAGCATTCAGAATAAGAAATGTTGTATTATTTTTAAAGAAAGTTTTGCAACTACCAACAGAATCTCAAAACTATGCAATGAATTCAGCACTGAAACCTGCAAGTCTGCCAGTACAAACCAGCTCTGAAATTAGCTCTGTCCGCTGCTTACAAGCAGAATGATGAAAACCCTTCCTAGGCAGCACCATAGCATGCTGAGAGCAAAGAACCACCAAAGAATCACCTATCTCTTTCCCTGACTAAATACCTAAGAGCTGCTACTCTTCCCACACAGCAATGGAAAGCCCTCCAAGTTCCAGATACTAGAAGAAGGACAGACAGGAAAGAACATCAAGCAGGACTGAGCGTTAGGATGCTGAAATGCCGTGACAAGCAGAAGGTGCTGGTTTCTTGGGAACTAGTGTTTTTGCATAGACCTTTTTTTTTTTTTTAAGTAGGTTTAGTAGATTTAGTCCTGAAAAGAAAAAGTTTCCAAAAATAACTGCTTACTTTCTGAAGTTTGTGAGGTGTCATCACAAGCGCATTTAGCTGCTAAAGTTCATCAACATGTCAGTAAGTATAGTCCAAAGCAGCTGTGATCGACTTCTCCCTACATGCCTTCCCCAGCACCACCTCCCATTATATTTAAAGCTGCATAAGGCATTTCCTATCCTAGGGCAGGAGCAGTCCTTGGGCTACAAGGGGTTGAGAAAACGTAAAGCCCTATCTGCTGTTCGTATTCGGAGTACAGAATTCAGTTCAAAGTACAAGCAGCAGGAAGATACGAATTCAAGATTAGTCACAGGCAAACAGATGATTTAGGAACAAGAACCAATCTGTTTATTACAAGCAAGGAGCACAGCCTCCATGGCAAAGGAGGCTACAGTTCCGCAACATCTTTAACTTACGAAGTCAATTTTTAATCTGATTTGAAACTGAGTAACTCGTTGAGAGAGCAACCTCTGAACTCGCCATTCAGATTCATATTGTTGGCGCCCTCAGCCTGTGACCTCAGCTAGGGTTCTAGCAAAACAGAGGGAGCTGGATGAGTGGTCAGGATGGAGACTATTTGGGCTTTAATACCCAGAAGAGCAGTGCACCTAGGGACTAACAAACAGCTTAGCATCTGTTCCATACTTTAAATACAATTGAGTCTTTAAAATCAATAAATCCATGTCCTCTTGAGACTGGAAAGGAGGTTTACCTGTTGTTTCAGGGTATCTGCCAGTGCACAGCACAGAAATGACATCAGTTTACACTCGAGCCTGGGTATTCAAAGTTCCCTTCGAAGCCATGTGAGGGAGGAGCACTAATGAAATCTCTAGATCCAAACTCTGTAGCAGGAGTTTGGCCTTCACAACAAGGTTCTCAGAAGGGAAAAAACAGAAGCCCTGAGTATAGGGAGTGCAGCACCTAAAATAGACCTACTCAATGCTACTCTAACCTTTTTCCAGAAGCTAGCTTTCAAGTTGAAGTTTTCCAGGGTTAGTCTCCTTCCTGAGATCCATTTCTGTATAAATTGCAGCTTTAAATAGTTAGGTATGAGAAGAGAAAGGAAAGATAAAACTCGATCCTAATCTAATAGATGACTAAATATCAGCTCATACTTCTTAACACCTACAGCCACTTTGGAAAGGAAAAACAGCCCTTGTTTACAAATCATTTAGAGCAGTAATTTTCAAACTGTGGGCTCCCAAAAAGCATAAAGACCCCACGCAATTTAAACTATTGGCAATAGGCTTGTTTTTCCACAGTTGCTTCTTGCCAACTCTAGGTTGAAAACCACAGATTTAAGAGAGCCCTGGCAAAACACAGCGGTCTCAACGGCTTAGGCTTGCTCAAGAGATAAATATGGCATTCCTGCTGAATTCAAAAGATCATACGCAAAATGGACCTTCGCACGGCCCGTCTGAACTCAGACTGAAGCTGTTCACTCCCAGACTGCTGCACCTCTAAAGAAAAATTGTAGAGCCTAGTCCAAGGGATTGGATTTTGTGAAGAGTTTTCAAAAATACTCTTGTAGGACATGAGAACTGGTTTCTTGTAGGATCTTACCATACAGTTCCAGATGATTAAATTTTTATTACTTTCTATGAATGCATAGGATGAAAAGGACAACAGAAGGGCATGAAAACCCAGAGAAACGTGCAAGTAGTAGCTACGTGTTCTGTCAGAAACACCAAAATTAGTGTCATAGGAACATAACTGTTCCCTCGGTGTAAGTTACAACAACCTAAACGTTCCTGGGAAACACTTTAAGGAAAAAGCTACTTTTTCTGCCTCCAAGAGACTTTGACACCTCACTTTTACAAAGGCTCTGTGCACCTGTCTGATGCAACCTGTTTTGAAGTATGGATACTGATCTAAATCTACACAAAGCAAACATTTCACACCTAATTTTTCCCCTCACACTTTTCCATCCTTCACTCAATCTTGTACTATTTTGAAAGCTAGTAAGCTACACTACACAGATGCGTGTTAAACATTGAGGTCAGTGAAACATTCCACTTCCAGTCAGAGCATAACTTTTCCAAAGGACATTTAAAACCAGCAAGAGGCACTCCCCTTACTTAGCAGTGAAGTGAATTAGATCAGGAAACAACAACTGGAGCAAAAGTGCCTAAATTTTTTTCCAAGAAGCTCTCCTTACAGCCTATTTTGGAAGTGAACACTATCAGATGATTGTTTTTTCCATAAAAAATAAGCAAGATCTTTGTGAGAAACCTAAAAGAGAGATTAGAGTATCTTATAAACTTCATTTTCACTAGTCACTCCAAAACATAAAAGAAAAAGCTAGGGATAAGGCAGCTATGCTCCTCCTTTTCTGGAGGATGTAAAGTGAATACTTGCTTTAGGCAAGAAGACTGCTTTTAAGTTTTCTTAGGCCAGAAAACTAAGTTACCTCCTACTTTTCTATTCTCTTACGTTTGCAGAGCAAAATGAAAGTGTCCAGCTCTGCAAAAAGTCTTCTTCACACAAAGAATGACACGTTTTCAGAAATGCACCTAAAGATTATGATAATGCATTACCTAGAAAGTGGCTTCCATAATTTTTGCCACAATTAGAAATCCTAACCCAGATGACAACCAAACTTGAGACAATATCTGCTCTAACAGTAGCTTTTCTTTGACTTGTTCACAAAAACGACAAAATAACTCCCAAATAAAGTCAAGAGCCAAGCAAGCTGCTTTGCTATCAGCATTTAAACAAAGCCTCTAAGGTCTAATCTCAACCCATTTGGAGTATCCCAAATATTTGTGTATTTCTTAAGAAGCCCAAGACTGCAGGACACATGGACAGGTTGAAAGAGGGCTCTTCTGGCTGAAGCATGCAAGCACACTACTCTGACTAACCTGAGGCTATCCCACGACAAAGTTTCAAGACTGAACCCTGTGGCTGTCCACACACTAAGCACCAGCAAGGTACATAAGAGCTTTCTGTACATGAGCTGCTGCAGAGTTTGCCAGCTGCAGGACTAGCTTGCCCTTGCAAGGCCAGAGGCTGAACTCGAAGTCTGTTACGCAGGTAAGACAGTGAGCTGCCACCTGTAGCACAGAGTGGCAAAGGGAACCAAACAGCCCACTGCTACAGCCTAATGCTGACACAACTATGCGCTCAGGAGAAGAGGGTGAAGCACATGAGCATTACTCTGCACTGGCCTGGAAGTACTAGGGTGGGGAATTGCAGACTGTGGGCTGAATCTTTCACATCCCTCTGTTAGTGTAACCAAAGAATCAAGAAATGAAGAACTCTGGCTTGACTACCTGTTCCTCTTCCTACTCTGTCAGTTATGCCGCTTTCGAAACACGACCACCACCCTAACTAACCTAGTCACAGCAGAGAAGAGCGAAAGACCACATCAGATAGACCCATCTGCACAATTCTCTCCAGCTAGATACTGGAATGCCTGCATTGTAAGCACACACACACAAAAAACGTTCAAAGAGAACCTAGAAATTTTTCATTAGTAAACTCAACTCAAGAGTTAAGATTGCTTAGTGGCCTCTGAGGTCTTTCCACACTGCTGGATTCAGCTTCTGAAAGCTTCCTTTGTTAATGAATACTAGGCTCTTGTCCAGTCCTCTTTTCTCCCTCCCATAAAATATCATGGTCCTCAGGGCATAAGGAACATCCTTTGTCTCCCTGCAAATCTTCCCTGTGTAGTCACTTTGCTGCTGCTTCTGGAAAACGCAACAGGAGTACCATCTTTTCTCTTCTCTGCAAGAGGAGTGGAAAAAACAGATGGAAGCATCATCTAATAGCAATTTTACTACATAGGAAGTGGTGTCCTGCAGAAATGTTGAAACACCACAACCTCCAGTTCATCTTTCATGCACCAGCAGTGTTGTTGTATAACTTAAATGTCCTACTCAGCTTCAAGAGAGGGTGGGGGTTTTTTGTCAACTCACCATAAAAGAGCACATGATCCTACACAGCATACAAGACAAAGTAAATCTGAGGTAAAAGGTATATGATTCAAAGATGTCCAGAGAAATAACATTACAGCACTCTCCAGGAGAAAAAGAAAGGAAGTTGAAGTTCTCACTTCCCAGAAGAATCTGAGGCTGCTTGGATTCACTAGAAAGAATTGAGGAGCCCCAGAGGTCTGCAAAGATACTGGGGAGAAGTGGTGTAAAGTTGCAACTTATTAATGGAAGTGCCTGATGAAAGCATCCAACGTGGTAGGGACAGTGAAGCCCACAGTTCATTATCAGGGAGAGAGCATGGTATAATCCACGGTACTTTGAAGGAGGAGGGAGAATGAAGCAGTGGTTCAATGAAGTGCTACTGCGAGCAAACACAATGCATGTAGAAATTAGCACTCATTCAGCACAAGACAACTTGGATTTGTGCATGTGTGACACCACCAGTTGAATAGCCTCAACTCTTCATTCACTGCCTCTCCATCCTCTGCAGATGTTTAACAACAACAACAACAAAAAAGACTGTTTTCATGTCAGGTCCAGTCAGGGAACCGATTCACCAAGCTGCCACACATAGCTGTGCCAGCACAGAGGAGGTTATTTAAACACTGTCAAACACAACCACAGCCTGTAGTGCAGTTACAAGACAGAAGATGTAAAGTAGAAGACTCCCTGCCTTTGGAGAAGGCTATTCTGTTTGCTCCCTTTCCCTCCACCCCACAGGCATGATCACATTGATGAGCTCTCCTGCTCATCTTATTCCTAGGTAGGATGACTCAGGTTACTAAGCACCACCAGAAGATTAGCTGGTTTCGCAGAGCCTTCTGTCGGTTTACTAAAAGCAAACACTACCACCCCTTTTGGCTGGAGGTAAAGCCTAGATCGGCTTAGCCCATCCCATCCAACCCTGTCCTCAGAAAATCCCAAGTTTTGTATTTCTCAGAGAATGAGAAATATCCATCCCTGTAACCTTCAAGTACCAAAGGCTTATCCTCCAAAGAGTGAACCCATACACACATAGGAGGGTGAGGAAGAGAATTGGAAAGTCCCATGTAAAATACTGCAGCAGTATCCTCTCTGTCCCAATCAGTGTTACAGATAGCCCTATCAGGCTACCTTTCTTTAACCCTACTAAATGCCTGCTTTTCCCCAAAAATGGACTTTAGGAATTATCCTCATAGTTATTTTACACTAGCCATGAAAGAACACAAGTTCTCAGAAACAAACAAAAAAAAACCCAAACAAAACACAGGACAGTACTTGTCTGGATGCAAGACAGCCTAAGACGGCAGAGCACTAAGCCATTTAATACTATGCTATAAGGATTTCAAGAACTGAGCACAAGAAATGGGATTGTGTATCACCCATTCTTAAAGTGCAGTTATTGTATTTCTGTACATACCAGTACTTATAGTATCATCAATGTACAGCACAAACTGTCAAAAATGGCTTAAAAATGTGAACAGTCCTTCAGGTCCTCTTAAAACGATGCCATACCACAAATCTATAAATCTGCAGTGTATATATATCTCTCTCTCAACATAAATACTACACGGATTTTATCTAGGTGGATTTGGACTATTTCCTGCATGCAGAGAATGGATTACCGTAATTCATTTTGAGAAGTTCTATTAAAAGTGGATGAACTCTGAATGTCATCAGCTCTTTGTTAAAAGTTAAGCCAAAACCCCCTTTACTTCCTGTAAGGATGAACATGTCCAAAGAAGGAAACCTCCCACCTTGCAGTGACAGTTATTAACTTCACATAAATTAAAACAGATTTTTGTTGAAATGTGAACCAAACCAAGTGATTTAGCCTAGTCCAAAATTTCCTGTCACAGACACCAGTAGAACAACTCAAGATGGTACAATACAAAGTGATTATCAAGATCCTTTTTTAACATGCATTTGTTTGGTTGATATCATCCCTGCCAGGGTAGAAGTTATTCTTCATTTGCAAAATGGGAACCAAGGGCAGATCTGAAGTGATGTATAGCGAATCCAAAGAGATATTTGAAACAGATCTAGATTCATCCCCCGCAGTTCAACTTCTACTGTTCTTCAGATGCATACTACCCTTCCATGCACATTTCAAGTAAAGCTAAATATCAAGCTGTAAATTTCACTCCTTACAACTAAAGATTTTTATTTTTAAATGACAGCTGCTTCGATTTTTTTTCCTGGCATAACTTTGTCATAAAAGGGTAATTCTCCCTCCCTGTTTCCATCCTGCCAACAGGCAAAAATGTTTGTGTGCAGACCAGATCTTCTAGAACAAGACTTCAGCTACTGTACTGTAAAGTTTCTGTACAATGAATGGATTTAGATTAATTTTAAAAGCTGCACTTACATTACATGTAGGTTGAAATAAAGCAAATAGTACCACTTGGACACATGCTGAGAGTGTATCTAAGCCACTTCAGAACAGCCCTACATTTGAACTTTTACTTCAGCACATAACTTTAACTTGCTTTTCACTGTTATTTTTTCATCGCCATCAGGGCTGTAACAAGCTTTCTCATTTTGGAACAAAGGAATACAATCTGCCCTTTGAACCAGAACTACGTTAAGCACTGGGAGACTCAAGCCTACTTCCAAAACAATGAGATAATGTGGCTAACTGTTTAGAAGCAGCAGCTAAATTCATATCACATACCGGCTGGAACTATACTGAAGCAATAATCAAGATAAGAAAATGTAATAAAGATTTCATAATTATTCAACTGTTATACGCCTTCTCTTGTTTAATATTAGCTTCTAATACTTCCTGCTGTATCATATTTCTTCCAACAGGATCCACACTTTAGTCCTAAGTGTCCAAGGTCAAAGAAGACCACCATTATCCAACAAATTAGTACTCAGAAACAGATCAGGAATTCAGGTTGCAGCATTTCACCAGCAACGATGACTTAAAAAAAAAATTAAAAATTACTTCAGCTTATTTTGACAGCTTAAGAGTAAAATCAACAGCTAAGCAGCATCTCAACAAAACTCTGACAGAGCTCAAGACGATAGAAAATCTTATATGGATGTTGCAGGTTTTCATTTTAAATTCTCATTTTGCTCCCAAACCTAGGATTGTGAAGAGAACTAACTCGTTCCCTCCCTCCCTGCCCCCGTGCCCCCACACAGGCTGTAATTCAGAGAGTCTCTAAGAGTACAACTAATATTTAACAAAGGGCCAAGCATCACCAGCAAGTAGAAATGCAAGATGACCACCTTAAACTATCACTCCAGTAATTGCAATGCCATTGCTGCTTGCATAAAAGGTGTCAAGAGGATGTTTCGAGGATCTGCGGGTTCTCTCCTCCCTCAAACTTCCCAATGCATAGCTGATCTGATCTCACCAACTGTTTCCAACTTGCCACATGCCTGAGCAGCAAGTGACATCGTGTGCTTCTGTCTCTAGGTACCTGCTTTTGGCCACTGAGAGACACTAACACTCAACAGTGGCACAGAGAGCACATGTTAGCATCAAATAGTTACCACCTGGCATATCACATCTCTAGAATCAAGGTCCTACCAGGGCATCAGGACACCTTTTACCATTCCT
The DNA here is from genome assembly GCA_013400835.1 of Zapornia atra. Taxonomy (NCBI): domain Eukaryota; kingdom Metazoa; phylum Chordata; class Aves; order Gruiformes; family Rallidae; genus Zapornia; species Zapornia atra. The sequence goes on from VZTU01012192.1 coordinate 179,179, forward strand.
GGTTACCCTCCTATGCTGTGGTTCAACAACCCAACACATCTCACAGCAAAGAGAGCCTAGACTCCTCCACCTCCATGCCATAGTATGCTGCTCCCTTAACTGCACCACAGCACCAACAGAACTGCTCACAGACCTGTGCCCCACCAGCTGTACCATCTTCCTCCTCCCAAAAAAAGAGCCTTGAATGATGGGAAGGAAGATTTAAGCCAGATCAGTTCCCTGAGCTACCTCCCACAAAAAGCTGTGCTGGCACAACCGAAGGTGCAACTCTGACAGCTCAAGATGATCTGCATCTCTGCTGCGTTCTCACTCTTCCTCTTTCCATCAGCTATGTGCATTCTCAACCTCTTCCTTGTGCTACCACTGGTATTTACCTGACCCAACAGCGAACCAATTCAGGGAGCTATGCTAGCAGAAAGCTATTCCACTCCATAAGATGACGTTTTCTGCTAGCACGGCTCCCCTGAATTGGCTCTCTAGGGGCAACGGTGGTCCTTCGGGTCTGCTGTGGTTTTACTCCCCCTGAGAGCACAAGCTTACTTTGACAAACTGTCATGAAGCCACAGCCCAACAGAGCAGACTATTGCAGAAACAAGAGGGAAAAGTGAATTCCTTAAGCCATTTCCATTGCAAAATTCACTAGTTCCAACCACAGGCTTTATTTTTTCTGATGACCACACTGTGGTATAAGAATGACTTTTCAGGGAAAGATGCTAACGCAGAGAACCCCACACACCTCAGATTTACTTTCAGAACTATGAATGGGTATTTCTGAAGTAACAAGGATTTTCCTCGTGCTCTGCTTCCCTGGGTTTATCCATCAGTATGTATTACAGAACAAATTCTTAAAAGTCTTCTACAAACAGCCAAGGTGAAACAGAGTATTACAGCATTTAACAGGTTGACTTTGAAACCTCAAGGAACATTGCTAACACCCTCTTAAAAAGACAACAGAGGCTTATTTGGGGAAAGGTGTTAAGATCACAGCATCATTTCAGCTGGATATCCTGGGCTAGTTCAATAAGCCTTTTATATGTCTATTAAAAAACACCAAAACAGGTAATAATTAACACATTTATTACGACTCAACAATTTTTGCAAAACTCACACTGGGAACAGGGCAGGTCCCGGGACCTCATAAAGCTGATCAATTTGAAGTTGAAACTATTTATGACACAGTGGCATCAAGATAAAAGTCACATAGCATTGTTACACTTTGGACTTCTTTTTCTTTTTAAATGGTTTTGTACTTTACCTCCAAAAATCCCAGTCAGCCCTGTGCTTAACAAGGTTCACAGCTATCTTTTGTTAAACACACAGAGAGGGACTTTCACAGAGGAAAACCTTTTGAAGGAACAAAACGTGTATCAAATTTAAGCATGAGGAAGAGATATAGGAGGGATAGAGGAGAAAGCAACTTCTCCAGGAGCTGGCAATTTAAATGGCTTTAGGGAAGTGGAACAGGGTGTGTGTGTATAAATGGGGGTGGCGGTGGTGTTTGTTTTAAGTTTTAGTACTAAGGGTTGCTAAGAACTTTAATAACAGAGTTTTCCTTGAGTCTGTAGATAACACAAACTTCTCCAGCGACCCAAGATTTTCCCACAGAGCAGTATAACGAACAGACACAATTCTCACCCCAACACAAGACTAACAGCAGCTTTGCAAGTGTCTCTTTTTTGTCTCTATTTTTTGGTTTTGTTGGGGGTTTTTTTGCTCCTTGGAGCTATCTGGTTAAACTCGAAGCAGCAGGACAGCTCCACTGGAGGACTGAGGGACCCAACAACAAAGCAGCAGGGACTGAGAGCAAGACGAAATGACATACTGCAAGTAGGGAGTTTAGAAGGGACTAGAACAGGTGATCCCCAGCAGCCAAGGTGAGAGATGAGAAAAGGAGATAGAAATAAAACAAATCCGATTCAAGCAGAGGTGGAAGCCAACAACACGTTCCTAACATAGCAAAGCTAGAATCAAAATAAAACCCCATAAACTGAATCAAGAAGCATCAATAATTGCATGGAAAGAACTCCCAGCACTTCCGTAAAGAGTTTCTCTGCAACACATTGCCCTTGAATTGCTTTATCCTTAGAACAAGTTAATTGCTCTTATTAATCTGGAGTTAACAAGCATCTAGCACACACTTTTATATCACAGACATTTAAACATTTAGATTAAGCTAAAAATACATACAGCAGCAGTTACAACTCCTGCTGTAACCAAAAATGGTGTTTCAAATCCCTGATAATGAACTAGGATGCTGAGCTAACTGACAATAAGAGGTTTAACTCTACACACAAGGAACTAAAGTGAATCTGTGAATGTTATTACAGATTACCTACGCTGAGCGGTCGCTGGCAGATTATGGCCATATTTGCATATTTAAAAATAAAACGAGGATTTGTGCTCAATTAAAAGCGGGGAGGCCAAACAAGAGCCACACCAGCATTCTGGTTAGAAGTGTTTTAGATTACTCTGGGAGTTCACAGAGTCTACTGTTGTCAAAGCTATTTTACTGTCTTTGCGGACACCCACCGGATTCCCGGCCCAGAGCTGGCGTTTATGTGCATTTTGGGACCCGCAGAAAAGGCCTCGAATTCTTGCTAGGGAAAGAGAAAAAGGGGGAAAAAAAGAAAAAAGAAAAAAGAAAAAAAAAATCTCTATTTTGACCAGAGAAAGTTACTCAAGATGAAAGGGCGTCGGAGACCTCTTTTTCAAAGCCCGAAACATTGGGCTGCAAGGAGCCTGCATAACAACAAACGCGCACAAGAGAGGAGAGGAAAAAAAAAGGGGGGAGG
>VZTU01012192.1:182715-212804 GCA_013400835.1 Zapornia atra
GCCGCCTCTGCCTCCCCCCCGCGTCCCGCCCGCCACCTGCCCGCACGTGCAGCGCCGCCGCCCCCCGCTGTGGGGCGCTGTGTCCGAGTCCGTCCTGTTCCGCCGCCGCCACCGCCTTCCGTCAGGGTGCGGGGCGGCGCCGCCGTACCCCGGCGATAACGGCGACGCGGCCCGGCCGCAGGCTGCGGACCGGCGAGGCCCGCTGTCCCGCCCCTGTGGGGACGAGGCAGTCTGAGGGGACATCCCTCCCCGAGGGTCACTGTCCCTCAGGGAACATCCCGCCCCAGGGCGTCGCTGTGGCCTGAGGGGACATCCCACCCCTGCGGGGAGCACGCAGGGTTCCGCCGGGAGGAGCTGGCATCTCCTCATCCCGGTGCTGGCGCAGCCGGGAGCACCGGGTCAGGCGGCGGCCACAGTGAAAGGAAAGGCATGGCTGCCGTGGCCAAGAGGCCTCCCGGCACCGGGTCCTGCAGTGACAGCTCCCTGTCACAGCCACCCCCGGGCTGCAGCACTGCCTCTCTACCCTTCCACCTTACACCCCGGGAACAAAGACCTCCCGGCCGTCACCATGAGCTCAGGCGTTTTAAGAGGGGTGATGATGTAACGACGCCACTTCTGACGGCGAGCAGTCAGCGCCTGGGGAGGCAAGGGGAGTAATGCCTGAGCCGGAGGGAAACACCAGCGCTGGCTCCCCCGAGGCCCAAGGGATAAGCTTGGAAAAGACTGAAACGCCTTATCCCAAATCCAGCAGCGAGGCCAGACACAAAACCCAGGAGCCGTGGCCTTTATCCCCCCCACCCTCACCACCAGGGCCATTGCCCTCACCTTGCCAAGGCGGAGAGGTCAAAGCTGTTTGTATGCAGATGTGGTAGTAAGATGTCCCAGGTAATGTTTCTGCTGTGGAGACAGAGAAGTGGCTGCTCAGGTGCAGTCGCAGCTGCAGTAGGCTGGTTGTCCCCTTCAAAGGGAACGACCAAGAGGGATGAACCTGGCTTTTGGTGCATGTAGCTAGGACAGCAATTAGCCAGTCCTACAAAAGGAGATCAGGACAGCTTGGTTTGGCTAGTCCAGCAAAAGGAAAACAAAACTGAGGTGTGAATGCTCTGCCAGTGTACCAGAGAAGGTAAAATCTCAAGGGGTGGAGCTATCTGAAGCCCAATGACAGCATAAGGACAGATTATTAATTGGCTCTTTTCTTGTGGAGAAGGTCAGGGGATGGTTTCTAAATACAAGGTAGAACTTCCCAGAGCAGACAGCAACCAGATGCAAGAAGCCTGTTTCAAGATGTGGGCTCCTTGTAAAGAGGGCAAGGTGAAGCTTGTCTTCATGAATGGAGCAGGCTGGTTTAGTGACTAGGGACCCCCCATCCTGGCTTGAAAACTATTAGTGGTGGAAAGAAGGAAAGCATGACCTATAGAGAATTTCTCTGCTGCAAACAGTGGGAAAGGACTTTGGGCACCTCTGCTCAGGAATGAAACCTTTGGCTACACCTCAGGCTGGTTCTTGGTAATATCCTGGTCTATGTTCCACCCTTTTTTCAGGGCGATGAGCCATTGGAGTCTTAATTTCCAGAGTCCTTGTGTCGGCAGTGGGGAGTCTTCCTTCTACCCAAAGTCCATACATGCTACTTCCTAGAACCAGTTCAGAAATCTGGTTAGGTGCTGTACCAGCCACAGAAATACTCCTTCCCTGGGGAGCAGGTGATCTAAATGAAAGGATTGCAACATAAATGCTCTAGCCTCCAGCAGGGAACTTCTATCTGCAGTCTAGCTGCTGGAGAGACTAATGGTTGCCAACTTTATATCTTATCAGTCCAGATACACCAGGACTAGTGCCTGCCCACTGTGGTCTTCCCAAGAGCCTTCCTGCAAATTCTTCCTTGCAAGATTCAACTCTTGCTCAGATACCCACAAAACAAACTCAGTGGTGGTGACCTTGCTGGCAGCGTGGCTATTGGCCGTCAAGCTGCTACTATCTTCTTGTTTCTTCTGAGCTCAGTTTGCATCCCTGCTGTGGCTGGGTCATATGATGCCAGTCTTAAATTTATCAATCTCCATTTCAGAGCAAGTGTGGTTTCTTTGTCCCTGCTGACTCCTTTCAGGAGGCTGCCCCCAAATTTCCCTTCCCTAGTGGTTGCTGACCCAGTCCTCACATACCAGCAGCCTGTGTTCCCCAACCCACTTACATCCAGGCAGTGCTGATGCTCTTTTAAGCACCTTTTCTCCCCATCCTTCCCCTAACACAATTCCGTGCATGGCCTCCACATGACCCTCCTTTTTCTAAGGGGGACAAGGTAAATTTTGTAGTTCTTCCTTCTGTGGCAGTTTGACTGTTGCCCAGATGGCACTGACTGTCCCCCAGCGTGTTGGACTGGTTTTAAACATACTTTTAATGAGCAAGTACGAACAGAATTAGGTATGCTTTTCCACAAAGCGTGCCTGCCCTCTGGAGAAAGTATCTTGCCTGTAAGACTTATCCTACAACTTTGACTCATGAGCCTGGGTGGGTTTAACTGTTTTGGCTGTGCCCTATCAGCAGCGCTGTGGCTGGAGGTTAGCGCTCCCGTGGCAGAGCTAGCAGGAAGGAAGCCTGCGTGCGCTGCCTGGCACGTCTCGCTGTGGTTACGCTATCTCTGATCTTGACCCCCAGCACTTCATTAATAGAGAGCTGCAGTTTTGTTGCTCTCTTTTTTGCAATACTGTGTTCCTAGAACGACATTTAGATAGCAAACCCATGGAGATTGCCCCACGTTTCTACCCTGTCTGCGCTGGTGCAGCACCTGCCAAAAAGCTTCTGATCTCTGACCAGGTCATGTAAGAGAATGAATTAATTTTCCAAAGCCTCCTGCCCCCCAGGGCTTATCACAGGTTGTTAGCATGATAAATACCAACAATTCGGATTTCCTACTCACTGCCAAAGCAGAGGGCAGCAGGATGAGGGAGGCATGAAGCACAGGATCCAGTGCGTAAAGCAGGAGGAAGTGCTTGAGAGCTAGAGGATGGGAATCATCCCGTAATCTAAAAAATGGTTTAATTCACAGACCTCCTGTGGGGAAGGGCAAACAGAGGATCAAGGTCCACTTATAAAACAGCAGCAACAACAAAAAAAGGGGCACCAGTATCTGGAATCGCTAGCAAAAACTTTTGTGCTCAGAGGGACTGAGAAGGGTACAAAGAACAGTGGGGCTGACCTCAGGACACCCATCAAGAGTGACAGCTAAGGGAGCAATCACCAACGCACCAAAGTGACAGCAGATCTGACTTGATCCCAGAATTAGGCTGGACCAGATCTGATACACTAGAGCTTGCACCATGCTGCCACCAACACCATCAGACAGGTTTGTTCCAACCAAAGTGGATCCCCCATTTTCTTGGCCATTCCTCTGCTCGCTCCTGCAAACATCTCAGCACAAACTCCCTAGCTTTGGCCTACCCCCACTTCCCCACCAGCCATGAGATTTGCTGCAGCAGGAGCATTGTTTTTCCCCTGTTTAATAGTGGCTCCCTTTTGATGTTAATTGTTTGCAGGCAAAGCTTAGAGGAGAGCATAGCTGTTCTCTGGTTCATCTGCTGGTTACTACTGAGCTGCCCCGACCAGTGGAGAAAATGCTTTGATGTTAATGAGCTACAGACAATTTCACTTAACACTGAGTAGGGCCTGGCATCTTGGAGGTAAGGCTTTCAAGGCAGATCCTGCACCAAGACTCTCCAACATCCGTTCTGCCATAGGAATGGAAAATATTCAGAAAGATGTTAGAGCAGAAGCCTGTCTTCTCACCTGGTCTTGTACCGCACCCAGTGTGTTTGCAGCCCCAGAGATGCCAGAGGAAGGGAAGCAGCAGGAATGAAAAAATGTCCCCATGGAACTGCATGGCCTTTGTGTGATTCAGTGGAAGCATGATTTACTCCTTCATCCCCCAAACTGCCTGCCCCTCTGGTCCTGCAGCACAAATACACAGAAACAGGAACGAGGGCCAGACTGTAAGTTACCAGTTTATAGGAGGCTGGTCCCTGTGCTGCTGGTGCTAGCAGCCACCCAATCCTGAAAGTGGCACCTTCTCCATCAGCACAGCAGAAGTCTGCACAGGCAGCCTTGGACTGTCCTCTTTCTCAAGCAGATCTGCTCACAAAGCACTTTCCTGTGGATCGGTACAGGCAGCAGCACGCTGACAAGTGCACACAAACCTCCAGGTCAGCGTCAGGGTACAAAAGAGCCCGTGAATGTGTCGCAGCTTCCCAGGGTTCTGTCAGCCTTTCTGAGCTGGGACGTCTCCTTAAGGAAGCACCTCACATGCTCAAGGGAGAGCCCAGGTTAGTCAGAGCTCCTGCTGCAGAGAAGTGGCATGGGAAGCAGAGAAAGGCGATGAAGAAATCTGCCTGGCAGAAGCATGAGGTCCCGCAGCCTCAGGGAAGGAACATTGAATCACAAGTATGAACAAAGACAAATGAGGAAAAAGGCATAAATTCAACTTTGTAACCCTCTGCCAGTCATCAGCAAGATACATTTACAATATCACACACACTCTGCTTCTATCCACACATGAAGCAAGCGACCCTGTCCTCCAGGGAAGACCCCAGTCAAGCAGAACCTAACCCAGACTACATCCTGTCAAACAGAGCAACAAATGAGACCTCACGGAAGGTTACAGAGAAACATACCTTCTTATGAGGAATGTGCTTTAATTCCAATATATTGCCTTTGTTAAATGATTTATAGTAATGAGAGAGATATCTTCTCAGGTTTCTCGCCAGAACAGGATTATTCCCTGCAGCAAACTGGGTAACTTAAAGCTAAAACAACACAAGCCAAGACCAAATCAAATGCTTGTCCCAAGCCTGTTACAGGGACGAGCTCACACAAATGTGTCTACTCCATCCTATGCTGAAATAAAACCTATCAAGGGAGATATTACACACTCACACACAGAGTATTCTAAAAAAGAAGGTGACATCATAGAGGACACCGTGACTGATCACAGGCCAAAGAGACAACACTGGAGTTCGGAAAGTCTACCCGAATCAGTGGGAAGAGGCACAGTGTGTCCCCCCCAAGAGAGTGGGAAGGGAAACACTGTGATTTACACCACCAGGCAGGAGTCTGAAAACCGCCATGGAGTGGGTGCAGGATGGATGGAGAGGGCAGCAATTGGATCCCTGCTACAGAGGGGTTTATTGTCACATGCACCAGCAGGTTCACCAGAGAGGGACCGGCTACCAGTCTGAAAGCAAGAGAGGTGTTCAGTAAGTTTAGGGTGGATCTCAGTGCACGAGATGATGTGTTGTCAGTAACTGCAATATTGATGTAACTAGAAAGCGAGAGATTTGGGAGGTGGATGGGAATAACCTGGGGGTTGCAGCAGGGAGTTTATCCCCATTAAAGGAACAGGAAAGCTGGAGGGTTGAATAATGGAGTAAGAAAGATCACTGTTGTGATAAAAGGAAGGGTGCACGCAGCAGGTGAACACGAGGTCAACCTGTAACTGTTTCAAGGGGGTGAGGAAACATTCATCTGAAACCAGGACAGAGCTGGAAGAGACGAGCTGCCTTCAGCAGATACGACTTGAGGTAGTTCTTTTGCCTTTAGGCAGAAGCTAAATGTATATAATGCTATACACCTTTGAAAGTCTTGGGATGATCTAAAAACAAACAAACAAAAAAAATCAAGACTGGGAATATTGTAGGAAGACAGTAAAGCCCCTCATTTGCACACAGATGCCCTTCAAATCCAAATCCATACATACTAAGCCCTCAAGATGAGACCTGCTGATGAATTCAGTGCTGAGTGTTTTTCCACCCTGGATGTGTCCGCAGGGTTTTGTGACTGCCCTTAGCAAAGCAAAGTGTGGGACTGCAAGGTACCTTTTCCTTAGGCGGTTGCTGGGGCTGCATCTGCCACCCACCATGACCCAAAGAAAAGCAGACTGGGGTCAGTTCTGCGTGCTTTGTCCCAGTGCCACTGTCTCTTACACATAACTAAGCATATCTCCTCTGCGTGGCACATGCATTCACACAAGGCAGCTCGTGGGTGATGGATGAGCCATTTTGCTGCTGAAGGAATGGATAATCCCTGGGTTTTACTTTTCCCCCAACTTGAGGGGAGAAGGTCAGCTATCTCTTGTCTGTACCACCGCTGCCTGTCAGGAGATTAGCAGGAACGTAATCAACTTTGGTCTGATTTGGTCAAATTTTCAAGAACAGAGGCTTTGGACGACCTGATCTAGTGGAGGGTGTCCCTGCCCATGGCAGGGGCCTGGAATTAGATGATCTTTGAGGTCCCTTCCAACCCAAACCATTCTATGATTCTATGATACCTGTACAGTTCCAAAGCTCTTAGCAGGACAGTCAGCAGGCGACAGGTCTTGTGGGTGTCAGCTCATTAAGGAGCTTGTCCGAAACCATAAATGCTACAGAAACAGGAGGCAGCAAAACACGAACTCAACCAGCATGTGGGTACTCAGAGGAAGGCTCGGTGTGCCCTAGGAGAGAAGCGAAGGGAACAGGCAGGTGCACCTCACAAGGTTCCCACAGCAGCAAAGGAGGACGCAGAGTTTGAGAACTTAAAAGTTGCTCAGGAGAGAACAGCAAACCTGATGCCAGGATAATAAAGGCAGTGCTCAAGAACTGTTTCAGGTGTTGGTGTCCTGCACTCACAGTCGCATTCAAACTACTCTATGTGTTAACATGTCTGTGGTCACTGTGTGGGTGGTGCTGGGGGCTGTGACAAACGACTCATTGTGAGCTTGCCCAGGAACTTTAAAGCCTTTCAGGGATGAAACCACCAAGTTAGGTGATGCAGCGTACAACCCTTGGTAATCAAGAAGTGAAAAGTAGCAAATGTAGTGCCAGTTTCTGAGCAGAGGTGGAGGAAGCTGGGGAAGGATTACCATGCCCATCACCTTGGCAAGAACTTGGGTGTGGCTATAAAAACCTGAATGTCTTTATACATGGCAAGCTGACCTTAACTGCAATGACCACAAAATGCTTTTTTGCCATTACAGAAGACTGGGAGAGCACAGGCAGCTAGAAAATCTCTCTGCCCTTTTCCAAGGTGATAGAAGTTTTCTTTTCAGTTAGAAATGCACATTCAGCACACTGAAAAAGGAGCTGGTGAAGGAAGACATTTTTGTGGACCAAAGCCCAGAGCTAGACACTGAACATGTGAATTTTCTTTAAAAAAAAACCCCAAAAAACCCAAGCCAATGTAAGCTCTTGTCTCATTTCAGTAGGAAGACAATCGCCAGAGCAGCAGCTCAATACGCAAAGCTACAGAAAATGATTCAGGCATTCAGGCTACTAGCACAGTGCTTGTCTAGGTTCCAGAAAGAAAAAACAAGAAGAGGAAAAAAGAAGAAGAAAAGTGGGGAAGAAAGAAGGAGAGAGAAAAATAGCCTGGGATGTTGTTTAAACTACCAGAGAACCATTATGCGCTGACATGTGTCTAATGCTGAGTTTATACTATTGACCACCTGATTAGGATAGCAGAACACAAAACAGCTGGAGGACTTTAAGAGGTTATCAGGGAAGAAAACATAATGATAATGGGAGATATTAATTACCCCCATATAGACTGGGTAGAAACCATGTCAAAATATGATGCAAAGACCACATTTTTAGCCCTGATAAATGAGTAGTTCTTAGAATGACCACTCAGAGGAGCCAAGTGGAGGATGAACCCTTGATTTAGTCACAAGTAGTACATAGGAGGGAGTTGGAAACGTAATAGTGAACAATCATAATGAACACAATGTGCTCAAGTCCAACATTAGCTGCAGGAGAGGAAAAAGCAACAAAAAAAAAGTACACTGCAGGGCAATGTAACTTAAAAGGGAGATGAGTATATTGTCCTTCAAAAGGGAAGTGGTAGAAAAGTCAGAAAAGTAATTAAGAAGTACTTGAAAGCAGTTGATGAAAAGACAAAATGATTGCAATGACACTGAGACCCTGCATGTAAAGCTTTAAATATGCCATTGCTCAAAATATGCTAACAGCAAAACAAAAATCTCCAAGCCTGGCACAGTTACACAGCTGAGAGGAGAAAACAGTTAGAAATAAAAAGACATCCTTCAAAAAGTGTAAGTTATAGCCAAAGAAGAAATATAGAAAATCCCAAATTCTGCCAAGTTAAATAAATAAAAAAAAACCCAAATCAAACCAAACCAAGATATCTAGGCCAGCCAAAATTGGTTTTGAACAGCAGCTTGCTCAAAACGTGATGATTACTAATAAAAATATGTTTTACAGAGTAAGAAGAAACCTACAGGGACTCAGGGGCCCAACAGTGAGCTTTAAGGGAAGAAGTGTCAAAAAGAATAAACGACCCTGACCAGTGACCACTGGCACCAAAGCGTTGTGCACATCCCAACCCTTTTTTGGGAGGCACTGAGTACCCTGCATTGCCCCCCCTGGCAGCTGTGGTTTAACAGGAACGGGCATATGCACAGCTTCTACCAGAGTTTGGGCCCAGCCTTGTAAGAGCCTCATTCTGTTCCTGAATGGAAACAGGCTGAAGGGAGTACTGCTGAAACAGACCAGATTTCGGTCCCTCTTAACTGACAGACAGTTTGCTAACAGGTGATTCTGGAGTGAATAGTCAGATGGGGAGCACCAAGGTCCGTGGAATTAGCTGCTAGTCAAAGCATCGTGAGAGAGAGGCGACAAAGACAAAACTGAGCCTAGCTCGTGATTCTGGGAGGGGTCACTGCCTCACCAACCTTGCTCTCACATGGAGATGTTTAGAGATGTTGATAGAGATGGGGATTAGGAGAACAGCTGTCCATAGCAGTAAGCAGTGTTGGCTGCTGTCACCTCGTTCCCTGGTTGCTATTGGCACAGAGAGCCTGTCCTGCTCTGACCTATTCCTTTTATCCAGGCCATTAATAGCATTGCCTTCTCTGAAGTCTGACTCCACCAGCATCCAGAGGACTCTGACTTAGTTATTCTGCCTCCCGTGGCAGCCACATGCATGATCAGGTACATCCTGCAGGTCTCTTCACTCACACGAGATCACAGGTACCCCTCACAGTCTTGTCCACTGATGAAAATGGACCCAAGTGGGATCTGTCTATCCTGTAGCCAGGTTTCAAAGCCTGTAAAAGCCCAAGTACGATCTGAACTAGTTCCTGGAGTATCATACTGTGTGTTTCCCCTAAGGTTATGATCCTCTGTTATACACTTGATATGCATTTTTTAACCTGCTAAGTACTTTGCCTACATGCTAAGCAGAACTTCCACGGCCTGGGGTTGCAGGGCTCATGTGATGGTCCTTCTGTGCCCTGAGGCGCACAGGCATTGCCTAGCCTGCACATTGTCATTGCACAGCACCTGAAGAGTCCCAGGGGCTCTATAGTCCCAAGGGTCAAGAGACCTTTGATGGACTGTAGACATGTTGCTTGATAGCTTTATTGGGCCATTTGAGTCACGCTGCTGAGCATGCCCACTCTCGGGTTGCAGGGGTAGAGCTGTTAAACCTGTTTCCGAAGCCTGGGTGGCACTGCTCTAGCAAATAAATGGTATTCGGGAATCCCTTTGCCCCTGGGTACTTGAAGGGGAGACGCTTTATTTAGGACCAAGTTCCAACTGTCTCTAGGTAACAGAGAAAGTGTATTTTCTGCTGCTTCTCTACATGCTTCCTGCCTCTAAAAATAAGCTATTTAAAGATGCAGTTTCCAATACTCACCGGTTCACCTGGGAACAGAGCTTGGACACAGTATTGATCTTGTACAGTTTCACAGCCTTGTCACTTGCCCTGTGACTAAGCCTTCTAGCCACACTCAATTTACCTTGCGTAGCGTTTTCGCACGGACTCATGGGTCTCCCTTGATTTAAGCCAGGAGGTGTTAAATCCATTTGTCCCAGGGCGTTACCTCCTAAGCCTCAGATGTCATCTAACGGGATCTTTTGAGGTTAAACTAGAAACACCAGGTCCTTTCTCTCCCTCATCCATTCACAACTTCTCCTTAGATTTTGCGACAGCCTGTGGCCACAGATTTCGTAGGCTTCTTCCCTGATCGTGCTATTTGCTACGGTCACATCAGGCAAGCCAGAAATTTGGCAGTGTGATGAGCTGGAGGATGCCGGGACGCTCGGCGGAGGCAGAGCGTGCCGTCTGGAACCAAGCCGCAGAGACAAGCACGTGTGGAAGCTGGCTGGGAGCACCCGGTCGGTGGGAGGAGAGCAGGGAGTTGTGAAGCAGCGCTAGTAAAGCGGGTCATTGTAAGGACGTGGGAAGGGATGGCATGGGCGAGGTATGTCCTGTGGAGGTGCGAGAACGGATGGTAGAAAGGAGCAGGTATTCTCAGGGGCTGGCTACAGATGCACCAGATGCAGCCTTGAGTATAGACTGTGCTGTCTCTAAGGCTACAAGAAGAATAAAAAGTAGAAATTGTGCAAGTAGGGGAGCATTTAATTTCCCAGTGAATGCCAGGCACCAGGACAGCAGCGCTCGGGTATCCTCCGACAAGACAGAAAGCAAATTTCCTGATCGATTCCTTGCAACATAAAACACGACATGATTCCAGGCAGGGTTGTAGTGAGTGGCAGGATCGCTGCTCAGCAAGCAGCAGGGAGGAGCAGACACCCCATGTCAGCAAAGCCTGCAAGGACATGGGTGGGGGAAGAGGAGATGGGAGCCAGCTGCAGTCAAAACCCAAAAGTGGGGTTTAGGGGAACATGGGCTGCTGGTCTCTCATACTAAGTCACGTGGCTCAGAGTTAGGGATGATGCAGAACTGCTGCTAAAGGTGAAGATAAGTCCCAAGATTGGTAAGGACATATAAGAGACACTGCCCAGACTGCATCAAAACCCAGCATGACCAGGCTGCTGGAAGGACATTAACGACCTATCTTGGAAATAAACTCAGGTTAGTAAATCCATTGGTAATTTCAGAAGAGCAAAGTGCGAGCTCCCAAAACGCAGACACAGCCCAGGGTTGGGAGGGACTGCAAGTGCTGAGAGAAGTAGTTCCTCATGGAAGAAGAAGGGGACCATCATGTCATTGATGGGAGAGGCAGGGTGAAATATGGCAGCAGAAAGGGCAAACTCAATCACCCAGGTGCCAGTGGGAAAGACATTCGCTATAAACCGATGGTATGGAGGCACTGAGGGAATAAAAAAGACCTCACTGCACTGCAGGATGAATGCGAAGCAGCTCGTGATGCTTCTGTGGAAAAGGAATGGCAAGATGCTAGGATGCATCAGGCAAGTTATTTTTAGCAAAGACAGAAACATCATTGCTGTTGCGCAAGGTACTATGAGACTTCTTCCAGAACGTCCTTGTAGCTCTGCATCCAGGAAGGATACGTTTCCACTACACAGAGAAAAACTATTTGGGTGCAGAGATAAACAGGCATCAGCTGATGAAGATATATGAGAAACATTTGGTTCGTTTGTCCTGGCCAGCCAGAGGCTGAAAGGGGACATGCATTTCTCAAGAACCACTGAAAGAAAATATTAAATTAGAAAATGTTAAGAAATTCTTTAGTCATACAATAATGGCACAAATAATAATCTTAGATGGGGATTCAGAGAGTTTCTAGCCCTGCCAGGAATGAAGTTCTGGACCAGATTTCCAAGAAGGGGCAGAGAAACCCACAGCCATTTAACTCATAGTTTGGTAAAACTCCCTCCATAAACTTCCAAATGGAAGAGCCCTGGAGACAGGCAATTAAGCCTGGGACACAGCTCCCAGCTGGCCAAGGAGTCAGCAGAGATTGGGTCCTTGGGAGGAGGTGCCGCTCCAAGCCCAGGCTTCCAGGTTTCTGCCTGTACTATGAAGATGAAGAATAAACAATTTCACCTCTTAATTTACTTCTAAAAGTATTGGGGTTTTCCTCCTCCTGGTGCACTGATGGCAAGCGCTGGGCCTCGTGCACTAGTGCTCCCAGCGTTACAGGCCCAGAGGTTTGCTCACACATTAGGCTTAAAGCTATTGCCAGATTAGGGTCAGGAGGGAATTGTCCCAGGGTTGATAGAAAAATTGCAGATACGCTTTTTATGTGGTTTTGGGGTGAATTTTGTGTTTGGGGTCAGGGTTTTTTTTCTCCCTTCTCCAAGTTTACATCTGTTTTCTAGATTCTGCGTATTTTTCTCCACCGATCCTCTGCCATCACCAGGCTGCAGACCTCACTGGCCCTGAATCTCCCAGGTGACTTCGTGTGGTGTGTTACAGCCCCAGCTTTTTTGCTGAGAGGAGTCAGGAAGCACCTGAAGCCTGGTTTGGGGGTGAGTGGAGCAGGTGTCTGGTTCTGAGGCACTGGCAGAACACTCATTGCACCTTTACTCAGAACTGCAGGACATGGGATCCTACGGGGTGACCCTGGAGCATCACCCCAAGCACACACACTGACTGCAAAAACAGCTCTAAGAGGAAACCTGGGAATTAAGCCCCGCTCTCAGCCGTTCGAGCACAGATTTGAAGCACAAACACTGGCTGGCCTCTGGGGTTTGCTTCCAGGCAAGTGGGGATTTGGGATGAGGGATGTGTAAGAGAGCGGAGGTGGGAGACTGAGGGAGCCCCAAACTTGCAGGCTGTATGCTGAAGGGGAGATAAGCATCACTTCCAGCTCTCAGGGACTCATCTGAACATGAGTTTCCCAGTGATCCCAGCACAAAAATCCCACAGCCCCCTCTGCACAGGTACCCTGAATCTGGGTGTCCCTGCAGGGCTCCTTGTGCAGGGACTCCAAGCTGGGGAGGCACAGGCAACCCAGCAGCAGCCTCTGTCTGCATTGGGTCAGGACTGCTGAGCTCTTGGCTGCGCAGAATCAGCCTGACCTGCAAGGGCTGGCAGTCTTGGTGCAGGAAATGGGTGCCAACAGCAAGGAGTGCTGCAGAGCCAGGTTTGTGCCTGGCATCTCATCCCACCAGGCTCCCTGTCAGCTTTCCAGATGAGCACGCTGAACATACTCAGTTGGAAGGTGCTGCTGTCAGACTCTCCTGCACGCAGTGTCCAAAGCAGGCTTATGCACAGATAGAAAGCACATCCCTGGGGATGTGCAGTAATTCAGCTGAAGCACTTAGGGTCTGTGAGACCAACCCAAACCCCAAGCTCTGTCAGGCCACCCTGTTACTGCAATTCCCCTTGCTCTAGTGAGCATGTCATCCCTTGTCCCAAGATCATGGCTGCCCCAGGCACCGGCCCTTCATCTTCCAGGTTTGCCCACGATGAGAGGCCACTCCAGATCCCCTTCTAGATTGCGGATCACGTTCAGCACGTACTAAGGCAAGAGGCAATGAGATGGGAAAGGGCACATGAAGGTGTGAAATCGGCACCAGTACCATGAAAGCGTGTTCTGGAGCACGAATGCAGAGGACAGGGCCTGATGTGGGGAGCCTGAGGGACCTACAAGAAGGTTGAGTCTGGAACGGGAACAGATGTGGAAAGATTGAGAGTGCCTTGAAGAGACACGGAGTGAAAATGCCGGCTCCATTTAGCGACCTCTCAGAGCTGTCCCCAGCCACAGGGCAGCACGCAGCAGAGCCACCCAGGCAGGCAGCAGCCAGCGGGACTTACCTGTCAGTGAGCACAGAGGAGAGTCCAGGCACAGCCCTGCCTTGGGGAGCTCCAGGTCCTGAGTCCTGACATGCTCTGGCTGGTGTGGGTTGCAGTGGTGCCAGCCATCAGGCCAGGGCCCTGCACACACACAGTGACGCCATGAAGAGCCAAAGGCAGGTGCGGCCCACCTGCATTGGAGCTCAAGGGACACCCCTGTGCTGCCCTGCTACCATGACAGCTACGTGCAGCGCTGCAGCTGCCAGGTAAGCAAGGGACATGCTCCACGTGTTTGTCCTCACTGCTGTTCCCTCAGCCTCTCCAGGCAGCTCCTGCCAACATCCGCACAGCCAGAGCGCCGCGCACCGCTTCCCGCTTGCCTGCCGCCTTGCTGCATCAGCGCCTTTGTGGCCGGCTGGGTGGCAGGGAAACACCTTTCTGCAGCTCTCTCACCCGCCACAACAGGCCTTAAATCAGTAACCCCAGAACAGAGGGGCAGGTTATTGCTAACGGAAACCATTAAACTGTAACACAGAGGGAATAAAGACAGCCCCTGACACTTGAAAGATTTATAGGGCACAACAGCAGGGTGTTAATTCTTTTGGCAACACAAACGCCTTCACACCCCCTGCCTTGCCTCACCCACAGGGGCGAGGAGAGGAGACCGTGTGCAGCCCAGCCGCAGGACCACAAGAGCCAGCCACACTGGTGCTGTGGCCAGCGGCACCTACCTTTGGGGTGCCACTGCAGTTGCAGGGCACCTACAAGTCCATGGCATAGCATGTCCCCAGGGGTCTCGGGGATTGTTCTGCTAAGGGACATCCCCTGTGTCCAGCTCCTACCTGCCTCCACAGCTGTGGCAGATACTCAAGGAAAGGCTGTGAAGAAACTTTGAGACCAGCTAAAGCAGCTGGAGAAAGTAACCCAAGCTTTTGGGCTCACAAGTCTTTCTTCAACCTGAATCAGTTTGTGGGTGTTTCTGGCAGGTGGCTCAATGGGCGCTCTCTCTGCAACGCTCATATAGGGACCCATGCACCCTCAGCACCGCTGTGGCAGCTGGCAGGAGAGGGGCTGTACAAGTACTCAGCAAGAGGGCTGCCTGCATCCTTCTCCCATGCCCCTGTGCCACGTTTCATCTCCTCCTGGCCCATCCTGCCAAGCTGATGTCTGTGAGAAGAGCTGCATTAATGATTACCAGCCCCCTGCCCTCCTCCCCCTGCCATCCCACTCACACTTTTGCTTGCAGCCACCTCCTTGGACCCTCCTCTGTACAAAGTCCAGGGCCTGGCAGGAGAGGACAGGGTGGGAGCTCACCCTCACATACCTGGGCAACTGTGGAGGCCTTCACAGTCAAGCTGTAGAGTGGCAGGCAGGACCAGAGGCATCCCCGAAGGCATCCCTCACCATCCGGGGCAGCTGCAGCCACTCTGCTGACCCCTGCTCCGTAACACTGCTGCACCCCCCAAGCACAGCCCCAAAGGGCCATGGAAGCCTGAGCACGATCCAAGTGGCTGAAGCCCCCACCTCACATCACACCCACTGCACACCCCACCCTGGATTTATTGCTGCTGTTCCCCTCCCCGCTCTCCTACCAGAGCAGCGGACACTGCCTCCATCAGGCAGGAGAGATGGGAGACTTTGACCAGCCCCCTCCCAGCCCAGGCACTGTGAGGAGCCCTGGGGGTTCGATCCCTTGCCCATCCCTTCCCTCTACACCACCGCAGCTCTGCAGAGCCCAGTCAGGTGGCTGCAGGATCTCCCACCCCAGCGAGTGCTGAGAGGGGCCCTAACTGGGCACCAGTGCACCCTGCCCAAGTCCGCCCCAGTCACAAGAACAGATTGCAGGGCCCTGGCACTGCTGGCTCAGAGAGGAGCAGGGGAGATGCTTGGGAGCAGGCAGCAGAACCGAGCACGCTGCCCTGGGAGCCTGGGACCACCCCTCTCCTCAGAGATGCATCCTGGACAGGCATCCTGTGTCCCCTGTATCCCCTCCCCGTCACTGCCTATCCTTCCTCTGCACAGCGCCATCTCACCGCGCTCTGCCCGCTGTGGAGGCCTGTAACCTCTCTGCAGTCGGGGGACACCGAGATGACATGTCAGACGTCCCTCTCCTCCTGGTGAGCTGGAGCAAAGCTAGCCAACAGGCTCAGAGGGGACAGGCAGAGGTTGCAGCTGCAGGCAGACCCCTGACCCCGCTCCTACCAAAGGCTCCTGTACCCCAGCCTGCAGCAGGAAGCAGTGGTGGAGGATCTTGCAGTGCCCCTCCGTGGCCACCACGGGAGGTGCAGGCAGCCCCAAAACCCAGCCTGATGCCCCCGGCCTGGGCTGCAGGGTCCTCACTCCAGCAGAGCTTGAGAAACGGTCTGAGGGTCTGTGCTGCCTGTCCTCAGAGGTATTCACCCCATTTGGGGCTGCCACAGACCCCTCAGAGTGGCTCAGTGACCCCAGTCGTGCCCCACTTCCCACAGACACCCACTCCTGCACCCAGCCCCAACTTACAGAGCCCAGGGGGCAGCCTCATCCCCAGGGCCCTGAGGGGACGCTCGCATAAAGGAAGAGACAGCGCTGCTGCTTGGGCATCCACATTTATTACACGGCTGGGGCGAGCCTGGGGCTGCCACTTGCCTGGGCCCCTCCGACCGAAGGCCAATGGCCCCTTCACCTTAAATACCGGTTATAAAACAAATTTGTTTTTTTCCTTTTTCATTTTTTTTTAAAAACCCCATCTCTCTCTCTCTCTCCCTCCCTCTCCATCTCCCTCCATACTTTTTTGTCTTTTGTATGTGAGTATAAAAGCGGGGCGGGCTCTCCGCCTCGCCTGCCGCTACCTCCGCAGGCTGCGCTGTGCCTGCCGCAGCAGCGTGTCGAAGTCCAGGGAGTCAAACTTGCTCTTGACAGGGGCTGGGTCGAAATCCTCCCGGTTTGAGTCTGAAAGGCACAGAGAGAGGATGCCCTGAGCCATGGGGACACCGGCACAGTTCCGGCCATCCCTGCAGCGACTCCCTCCCATCTCACCAAACCTTCAGACCCAGAGCTGGGCTGATGAGGATGGCACCTGGGCTCCACAGCACGGGAGGGACAGGGAGCCCCCATCCAACCTCCCCTCGGGGCAGGACTATCCCTGTCAAACCAAGCCTGACCGACCCCGAACACGGGGATGTCTACACCTCTGGCAAGTGGAGAAGACCCAGGGTGTGTCCCCCCACAACCTGAGAGCTGACACAACTCACCCAAGTCGGCGTAGTTCCTCCTGCAGAACTGCCGGCGGCCCCCGAAGCAGAGGTCGAAGGGCTGCTCGTCGGGGCGCCGCAGCTTGTGCCCACTCTCGATGGCGGCAAAGGCCTCCTCAGCGTAGCGGTAGGTGACAAAACCGTAGTTGTCCCTGGAGCCAGAGAAGGAGGAGGAAGAAGATTAACAGCAATGCAGTATGAGTGTCTCACCTCGGTCTACACCATCCCCTTGAGGAATGGGAAAAGAGGAGGCATCCCCAGGCAGGGGCTGCCCCATGGCCCCACAGCGCTTACCCCTCGGAGCGGAAGTGCAGGGTGCACTCCTCAATGTCCCCGAACACAGAGAAGCGGTGCCGCAGCTCCGACCGCGTCATCCTGCTGGGGATCTTGCCAATGAACACGACTCGCCGCTCCTCCTGCGAGCGGGGACACACCATCATAGAGTCATTGAACAGTCTGGGTTGGAAGGGACCCTAAGGATCATAGAGCTCCAACCCCCCTGCCACAGGCAGGGCCACCAACCTCCAGGCCTGGATCTACACAAGGTTGCCCAGGGCCACATCCAGCCTGGCCTTGAACATCCCCAGGGATGGGGCATCCACCACCTCTCTGGGCAGCCTGCTCCAGCACCTCACCACTCTCTTGGTAAAAAACTTCCCCCTAATACCTAATATAAACTTTCCTTCCTTTACCTTTAATCCATTCCCCCTTGTCCTGCCAGTGTCTAGCCTTTTTAAAAGTTGAATCCCCTCCTGTTTCTCTGCTCCCTTCAGGTACTGGAAGGCTCAATGAGGTCCCCTCACAGCCTTCTCTTCTCTAGGCTGAACAAGCCCAGCTCCCTGAGCCTCTCTTCATAGGGGAGGTGCTCCAGCCCTCTAATCATCTTCGTGGCCTCCTCTGAACCCTCTCCAACAGTTCTACATCTTCCTTGTATTGCAGGCCCCAGATCTGGACACAGTGCTCCAGATGGGAATGCTTGAGATGGGATGGAGCTCAGCACCTCCGAGCCCTCCTAGTGAGCGGGACCTCTCACATGCCGCACCTCCCCTCCATCACCATCACACCATGCCCTGGCCACAGTCTCCCAACAGTGCCGACTGCAAGGCTGTGACCCCACAGCTTTCTGAAGAGATGGGAGGGGCCAGGGAGCCCGAAATCCCTAGCCACAGTTTCCCAGCCCCCCCAGCACTCTCTATTGCACGTTCCTTCTGGAGGATCCTCTGCCTTTGGTAGTGGTCCTGCGCATCGTAACTGTACCTGGCAGGGCAGAAACCGGACACATGAGCTACAGGGTCATGGGGGTGCCAGAAGAGAGTGATCCTGGACACAGGGGAGATACTGAATGAGTGGTTCACCCTTGTCCATGTCACAGGAGGCCAGAAGATGGATCACGGGGAGCTCACACCTCTGCAGGGTGGCCATGCTCACCTTCTCCGCCTGTTACTCCTCCGGCGAGGTGATGGGGAGCGGGAGCGGGACTGGCTGCAGGACGTGGATCTGGATGAGTAGGATGACGACGATGATGTGGATGAGGACCTGTCCCGGGACCTGCCACAAGACCCACAGCTGGAGCGGGAGGAGGAGCTGTGGGAACACCTTGAGCGGTACCTGGGGGATGGAGAGACGCAGCTCAGAGCCGAGCCCTTCCCATGCCCAGCACCACGAGGCTCTGGAGAAGGAACAAACCCTCCATCCTCCCCAGGGTATCCAGCACCCCACTCAGATAGGGCGCATCCCCAGGGTGAGCTGGGCTACGGAAACCTCTCTGCGAGTTTGCCAGGAGCAGCAATGTCACTAGAGATGCAGTCGGTTCCACACAGGGCAGGAAAAGGGAGCGGCTCACACCAGGCACGGCCTCTGAAGGGCAAGAAACAGTTGTGGAGGAACCACCATGCAGCTCACGGCTGCAGCTGGGCAAGGACTCAGGAGGGGCCAGGGCTGCCATGCCAAGCCCCACACAGTGCACAGGGTGACACTGGAGCCATCACATCCACATTGCACTCAATGGCCATCACAACTGGGACCACATGTGCCTCCATGGGACTGCACTGTAGGAGGTGGCGTGCACTGGGTCAGGGCTGTGCTTCTGTGCCCACCAGAGCTTCTCTGGCAGGGCCAGGCAAAACTTGAGGGCAGCAGCACTGAGCTGCCCTGGGATCAAGCTCTGCTGCCTCCAGTCAGCAACAGGGTCCCTCTCTAAAACATGATGGCCATGGGCAAACCCAGGCCCTAAGCTGCTGGTACTGCCACATACTCTCCTGGAGAGAAGCAGGTTAGGATGGCAGAGTCTGTGGGGACGTTCCCCAGCACAGGGCCAACGGCATTTGCTGGAAAGCCAAGCCAAGTAGGTCAGACCCCTGAGCAGCACGTCCCTGAGACACAGCACTGTATGAGTGCCCTTTCCTGCTACAGCCTCCGCACCTATTGGCCACTGACGGAGAAACGTTAGATGGACAAGCCCTTCATGCCTGGTGATCTGAGATACCTCCAAAACTGGCCAAATACCCAGAGATGGGCAGGTGAGAGATTCCACAAAGAGTCCCAAAGAAATGCTTCCCACAAAGACCAAGCCACCCCACTTTCCCACACAATCACCTCCATAAGGAACCCCTGAGACAGTCAAGCCAGGTGGGTTTTTCTCTTGCTGGCCTCCAGCAGCTCCCTGCTGCCATTGTGGTTCCTCTTGTCCCCACACCTGGGGCTGTACCAGCCCCATCTCCATTAATACACCAGAAAAAGCAGCCAAAAGTCAAGGTGCAGCCAAAGACTCCTACCATGGTGCTTCAGGAGGAGTAAGGAAGCCTGGCTCAGCAGAGGCTTCACAAGCACAGATGTGGGGTTCAGCCAAACACCCATTGCCCTGGAAGGGTGTTCCAGCAGTCCCTGCGAGCCAGGTGCCCCTTCAGGGGGACCGTGACAACAAAATGATCAAGCACAGACATAAGGAGGGTCCATAAAGAGGTGTCAGAGCACACTCTGGCCACCAGGGAACTGCCCAGCTCAAGGAGACAGATGCTCCACAGCTTACCTTCGCCACCGCTTGGGCGGTGGGGACAGCGACCGGGACCGGGACCGGGAGGATGAGGATGAAGATGAGGACTCACTAGCTCCATCCGAACTAGAGCTGAAAGAGCGGCTGGTACGGCTCCGGCCAGCCCTCCAGCTGCCAGTGGAGGGGCTGGGCGAGTCCTGGGGTCTCCGGTAGCAGCGCAGGGACCTCTTGGCAGCAGCATGGCTGGGCTGAGCACTGGGAGTCCGCATCTCCTGGTCCCGGCATGGGGACGCAGCTGGAGACATGAGCACCGAGGTGGGGGGGCTGCTGCACCCGGTGGGGGCCTTGCTGGGGACGCTAGTCCGATAATCCAGGGGGGCTAGGCAGGCCGTCCCCAGGGGCTCCTGGCTGGGCCCCACGGCGGTGGTGGGGGCTGGCAGGGTGGGCTTGGGCTGGTCCAGCGTCCGTTTGGTTAAGGAGGAGATGGGTTTGATAGTGATGTCCCGGTGGTGTTTGACGTTCCAGCGGGAGCCGCCCTCAGCGGGGGGCTGTGTGCCAGCACTGCTGCTGCTCTCTGCCCGCGGCGCACCCGGGATGCAGTAGTCGTGGTCTCCCAAGCAGACGTGGCTGGGGGCTGAGCCGGCTGGGGCCAGTGCTGGGCTCTTCCCCTGAAGCTTGCTTGGGGGCAGTGGCTTGGCTTTTGTCAGCTTGGCCATCTTCTGGGGCCCATCCTGGGGCGCAGACCCGGGCGACTTGGCCTTGGCCAGCAGCGAGACAGTGGGCAATGGCTTCCAGAGTTGGTGGGGGGGTGTCGCTGGGGGGGTGAGGCCTGTGAGAGCATCAGATGGCTTTTAATGGCAGCGCCTTGCTGCAAACCACCCAGCTGGGGCTCTCTCCTGCTCCACCTCCCCTCAAGCCCCGAGGTATCCCCCGGCCCCATGACAGACCCTGCCCAGACATCGTGGACTCACTCGCCCCACGCTGGGCATTACCTGCCACGTTGGCCAGCTCAGAGGCCTGCAGGCTCTCCGGGAGCTTCCTGTCCTGCTGCGTCTCAGGCCTGAGAAGGGGACAGGAGCTTTGTCAAACCGAGTGGCTACAGGCCAGACCCAGTCCCCCCACGCCTGGGGCACTCACCCGAGCTGCCCCCCTGCTTGGACAGGGGAAACAGCATCCAAGACAGCTGCAAGGATGGAGCTTGCACAGCCCACCACTGCTTCCCCCAATTTCCCCCCTCGGTGCAAGCTCTGGTTCCCAGCCCAAGAAGGGGCTCGGTTCCTCCTGGGTTAGCAGATGCGGTCCCTGATGCAGCCTGCACCCTGCCAGAACCAAGAGCTGCCTCATGCCCCTGCTGCCAAAGGCAGGGCTGAGCCCCTGGCCAGGCTGGGGCACTGCCTGCGAAAGGCTCAGAACTCACCTGGAGCTCCCCACTGGCTGCCTGTCCTCAGGGGGCTGCACAGGAGCCTCCTCCTTTGTGGCTGAAAGAGAGCAGGTGGGAGAGGGTGGTGAGAGGCTGGGGCAGGAGGGCAGGGATGGACCCTGCATACAGGGGACACACACAGAGCACCCCCAGTGCTGCCAGTTTCCCGGTGCCCCAACTCAGCTCCTTGCAGAGAGCTGCCACAAGTCCCCTTTCCTTCACAGGCTCTTCTCCAACCCCTTGGCCATCCCAGGGATCCCTAGGCACTTTCACAGGCCAAGAAAGAGATGGGGACAGACACACCCCCAGGACAAGGGCGGGAGGGTAACACCAGGCCATAGGCAGCAGTGTCCTGGACCCCAGCTCCCACCCCACGGCCCCCTAGCTCCCACCCTGCACGGGCAGCCCAGGGAGGGAACCCCACAGGGGATGGCACAGTGCGGCGCAACCACACCTTCAGACTTCTCAAACTGCTCTAGCAGGCTGGACAGGTCGGTGGCTTCAATCCCTGGGCCAAGAAGAGACAAACACAGCAAGTCAGGTCAGCCAAACTCCTCCTGGCATTGTGGGGATGCACCCCAGCCTCATCCTCCCCCTGCATCAGCCTCCCCAGGGTGACAGAGCCAGCACTGGGGACATGAAGCATGTGCAGAGCCTGCAGCACCTCTGCGTTTCCCACAATGAGGACTCTGCTGCCTGAGGAGGGACCAGTTTGGGCAGAGCCAGCCCAGACCATCCACTGCAGGCAACATCCTGGCAGGGTGCCGGGAAGTCTGCGAGCCCACAGGCACAGCTTTGCCACCCTTGTCCCTAGAAGTGTCAGGAACCGGTCCCACTACTCGTGGCTGCTGGCAGCGCCGCAGCCTCACCAGCTATGCTCACCCAGTGCCCCGTAGCCCTCCTGCTCACCAATCTCACTGATGAAGGCTTGCACGATATCCTTGCTGCTGTCACTGGGATGTGCAAGGCTGAGGAGTGGCTGGTGTCTCCAGGGCCGCGTGGCAGGCGCCTTGGTGGGCAGGCTGCTATCTCGGCCCACTTTTGGTGTTGGTGCTGCAGCCTGGGAGATGGATTTTTGGCCGGGTGGCTCCTGCCCAACAGTTGCCTTGGACTCTGAAGGGGCCACAGCTGCCTTGGTGTCCAATGGGGCCACAGCTGCCTTGGCGTCCAATGAGGCCACAGCTGCCTTGGCCTCCGATGGGGCTTTCTGCACAGCCACCTTGCCTGTCCCTGCAGACTCCTCCATAGGGTGGGTGCCAGGGGACCCCCCAACAGGGCCAGCAGCAGGGGATACCGCTTCAGGGCAGCAGATGGAGGAAGCCTTTGGGAGTTGGGCAGGGACTGCAGTCGTGGGCTCCCCTGGAAGCTGGGTGGGGGCAGCCTGGGGGGTCCCCACGTGCTGGGCTGGTGCTGCTGGAGGGACCCCGCTGGGCTGGGCAGCGGCAGGAGATGGGGCTGCCTGGGGCTGGGCCACAGGGGCCTTGGGGAGAGAGCTCTCTCCTGCCAGCCGTGCCTGCCTCCTGGGGTCTGACACCCTGCCGGTCACCAGCCTGGCCGGGCCATCCACAGCCGCCGTCTCACTGGCTGGGGCGGCAAGCGGCAGGGTGGGAAAGGCCAGCGGCTCCGGGCAGCTGAGTGCCGGGGCCGCAGCAGGCTGCCCGTGCAGGAGGCCCGTGCTGGGGTGGCCAGCCGCTGGGAAGGCAGCAGCACCCTGTAGTGCTGCTCTGGGGTCCCCATATGCCAGGGGAGGCACGGGCGGTGGCACGGGGATTCCCGGCCAGTAGGATGGCGGTGCCCACCCCACCGGGGCATAGGGGCCCCCGGGGCCAAAGGGAACGGGGGGCGGCACAGCTGGTGGGGGCCAGGCCATAGCCGGAGGCGGGAGGCCAGGCACCATGTGAAAAGTACCGGGAGAGCTGGCGCTGGGCGGCGGGGGCAAACCATGGCAGCCCACAGGCTGCGGGCCGAAGCAGGGCCAGGAAGGCACTGGTGGGTAAAGGGTGTAAGCACCGGCAGAGGATGGTGGCATCCCGGCAGGGGCCGCGCCAGCGGCTGGGGGCAAGTTTGGTGCAACAAAAGGCATTGGTGTTGTTGGGGGTGGCAGAGCTGCAGCAGGTGCCGGAGCTGTGGCTGAAGCGGCAGGAGCTTTGCCAGTAGACGGGACAGCAGCGGGACTGGCGGGTTTCTCTGGGCTCTTCTGAGCGCTGGACACCTCGGTGGCAGGGTGCAGGGGTGACACCAGGCAGGGGATCTCAGCCAGCTCTGTCGGAGGCTCGGGGATGCTGGGCCACTTGCTGGCTGCTTGCTTGTCTCCATCCTTCCTGCCACCCGGGCTGGGCTGGCGGTGCAGCATGCGGATGCGGTACTCACGCAGGCTCAGGGCCTTGGGCTTGGCTTCCTTGGGCAGGCCCTCACTTGGCTCTGCTGCCAGCAGGCTTTGGGGGGGCTCCAGCCCCACACCTTGCTCTGGGAGTGGAGAGGCAGCCTCCATCAGTTCGCTGCCCTGTCTAGCAGCGGGCTGTGTATCTCCCTTGCCCTCGGTCAGGTCTGCCAGGCTGGGATGCACAGCTGCCAGCTGCTCCTCCATGTCTGTTGTGGTTTTTTCCAGAGGTACCACGGTCTCAGCCTTCTCTGGGGCCACACTCATTGTTTCTGGCACCAATTCCTTCTGCAACTCCTGCTGCGTTTTCTCAGGCAGGGAGGCCGCTGCCATGCTCTGGGGCCTGCCTCGGGCCTGTGGTGCCCGCTCAGCACGCAGCTCCATCTGCCCCTCCTTCCGGGCCTGCTCCAGCTGCCGCGCCAGGAAGTCCGAGACCTGGACGGAGGGACGTGCTGCCCGCCGCCGGCTGGCATGTGGCTGGTCCTGGGGCTGCCCAGAGCCAGATGAGCAGAGGCGGTGGGCCATGGAATCCCTGCCTGGCCGGGCCTGCTCGCTGTGGTCCCCCTCCGCTTTCTTTTTCCGACTCTTCCTTGCTCTCTCACGGCCACGGCCCTTCTCAGATCCCTCACGTTTACCACCCGCTGGGGCCTCCACACTGCGCTGGGAGCTGCTGTCAGGGCTCCAGGCTTTGGGCACTGCTGTCTCTGGTGGGGATGTGCTCCCTGGAGTAGAGCAGGAGGGCTCCTTCCCAGGCGGTTTCTCCTCCATCTTCTCCTTCATCCTGTTTTCCTGGGCTGGAGCTCCTGTCATCTTCTCTCGATCCTCTTGGATCAACTCCCCAGTGCCCTCTTCTGCTCCCAGGAGCTGGGACTCCACGTCAGGGAAGCTGGGGGCCAGTGGCTCCAGAACCACAGGGATCTCCATGCTCTCCCCTTCACCAGGCACAATTTCGAGCAAGACAGGACCACTCAGGAGCTCCTTGGCCACGGGCTCAGTCTCGGGATCCAGGCACACGGTGAAGGTGGGCAGGCAGTATGGGTGCATGGACTTCACCAGCTCACTCAGGGACACATCACCCGTGTTGATGATGCAGGGATCTTCATGCTCCTCCAGTGCTACCCTGACCCCACTAACACCAAAATCTCCAGCCTCCATGCTGCTGCCTAGCTCCAGGCTCAAGGCAGCCTCCTCCTCCTCTTCTTCCCCATCGCTGCGCTGTGGCAGGGGCTGATCTCGGGCCCGGTGCCGGCTCAGCTTCCGCTCCACCCTCGGGGTGCTGCACACTTGCTTCTTCGGCAGCACCGCATCCTCAAGGCCATGAGCAGCACGGTCCCAGGCCAGGTCTGTGTCGGTCTGGGAAGGGGAACCAGAACGAACGTCAGCTCTACTGAACGCTCTCCTGCGCTTCTACTGGAGCCGCCCCAGGCACAGCCAACTCTACAACAAAGCCCTATGGCAGACAAAAAGCTAGAACACATCTGACCCTCCCAGTAAGAAGACAGAGCTGGAAACCCACCACCCCTATGTGGCCATCCACAGCATCGCCAGTCCCACAGCACCCACCGGCCAGGGCAGCCCCTCACCCCACTGCTGCCAGTGCCCAGCAAGAGCATTACTTCTGGGAGAGGATGCCCGTGCCAGGTGGGCAGGGCCTGGGGGGCAACAGCAGGGACTCAGTTACCCCAGCAGCACCCTGATGACGCTCCTTCAGGTTCCCTATGCCAGCTGCTCACCTTCCCTACCACAGAGACGCTGCTGCTGCTGCTGTTGAGAGGCCGGAGAGCCTTGGGCTGCTCCAGGGCAGGGCTCTCGCACTCCAGCGATGGCCGGGATAAACTGAGAAACTTCTGAAACTGCAGAGAAGGCAGGCAGAGGATGAGGCAGCACCCTGGTTTTCAGCTGGGACAGTTAATTTTCACATGGAGCTGGGAGGGGACACAGCCAGGACAACTGGCCCAAATTAGCCAAAAGGATATTTTATACAGTATGACATCATGCTTAGTATGTAAAAGGGGGAGCTGGCTGGGGTGGGGGAATCTCTGCTTAGGAATTGCTGCTCTAGGATGGGCTGGGCATCAGGTTCTGGGCGGTGAGCAAATTGCTCAGCCCTTCTCTCACTTTGGTGGTCACAGGGACTATCCCGAGGTGCTGGGGACCAGGGTGCTACTACCTCAGGGCACCCCCACAACAGGACCTGGCAGATCCCTGCCCAAGCATCCTTCCACCCATTCTGGGGTCAGGCCATCTCTGCCCCTCAACTCACCGAGGGATTCTCCCGCTCCCGAGGTGAAGTCAGCAGCTCTGCATCCATGATGGTGTCGAAGGGAGAGAGGGTCTCATCGTCTGTGCTGTCCAGGATCTCGGTGATGGCAGTCAGCAGGGACAGCTCGTTCTGCGCATCCAGGCAGGCCTTGCTCTGCTGCAAAGGCAGGAGCCATCTCAGAGGGCAGTGGGACACGGCCACGGGGGACACTGCCACCACCCCCATCCATGCCACAGCCAGAACCAAGAACCGGCCTGGCCACCACTTCCCCCGCCTGCCTGTGGGCTCCCACCTCACTCAGAGAGAGGTCCTCGATGATGGAGATCACAGAGGAGTCAAGATAGTTCTGCATTGTCCCCAGGATTTCTTCAGCCTCCAAGATGGTTTCTGCATCCAGTGACGTTAAGTTCAGGTCGTCGTCCTCAAGGGAAAAGCACTGTGGAGGGGCACGGGGAGCTGTATAAATGCTCTGCAAAGCACCACCACGCACGCCTGCCACCACTGGTGCCGATCACCTCTGCAGCGCATCCCGGTTTCCAAGAGTGGCCAAGCTCAGTGTTGTGAACCCAGCACCCCCAAAACGCACAGGGTACAGGGCTGTGGTGCAGGTCGGAAGACGGCACAAGGGACCCTCCTGTCTGGCTTTCCAGGAGAGGCTCTGGCCAGCCCACCCCACTGCACAAAACCCCGTGCTGCTTGCAGCCCAGGACCCTTCTGATTCCCAGAGACACCTCCACAAGGAAAAATCCCACCCGATTCGCCCCACAGCTGTGTGACTGGGAAATACGAATCGATGGAAATACAAACTGATGGTGGAGTGTCCTTCTCTGGAGACATTCAAAACCCGCCTGGATGGGTTCCTGTGTGATTTAGTCTAGGTGATCCTGCTCTGGCAGGGGGCTTGGACTAGACGATTTTTTGAGGTCACTTCCAACTCTGAACGTTCCGTGATTCTGTGATAAACCCGCAGCAACTCCCAGGCTCTGCCAAACACCATGCACCACTTGTGCCGGACAGGCAGGGGAGCGGCAGGCTCCCCCCCACCCCCCACGGACTGTCACATGCGCCTCTGACTCCAGCTGTCAGCGCTCTGGATAAGCCCAAAAACGTTACGAAATTCATAACAGAAGTGCAGGAGTCAGCAACAGGGATGCAGCCGGCTGCCAGTGCTGGGGCCCAACACCTCTGCTGCAGGCTGCAAGAGGACACGGGGCATGCTCATGATCCAGGACCAAACCAGCTTTAACGCTGTTCTTCCTTCAAATTCCCAGCCCCACATTCTTTCCAGGACCCCAGCCAGCCCCAGAGATGTTAGGGTACCACCTGATAACTTCAGAAAGGCCTTAGCACCGCACTCTGTGTTGCCACACAGCCTGGTGCTGTAGGATGGCTTGGAAGAAGTGATGTGCTGGGCAAGGGCAGGGGCTGCAGCCCTGGCTGAGCAGAGCTACTGGACACGCAGCCTCTGCCAGGTGCCAGAATGGCAGCACAGACACATCGCCAGCACAAGACACAACTCAAATTCCTGTTTGCAGATGGGCTTTGGCAGAGATAATACAAGCAGGGAAGATAAGGGCATCAAGGTCGAGCCCTGGGAGAGCACGCCTCCCTCCCAAAGCTGGCAAGGAGCAGGCAGAGAGCTGTCTTCCTGCCACCGCAGCACCACAGGGAGAATTGGGTGGAATCCTGGGGGATGTATATCCCATGCAGCTCACCTGCATTTCTTGCAGGTAGCCCAGCTTGCACAAGCCTGAGCCTATGCAGGACAAAAGGGTCCCTGCCCCTGTACAGGACCTGCCTGAATTTTTAAATCCTCTTCCAGCAAGGGGGAAGCTGCGCCAGAGGGAGAGCAGGAATTTCACTAAATAAGCAATTCCCAAACTACAGCAGCACCAAAGTCACATGCCCAAATGCCAGGTCCCTGGGGCTCTTTAGACACCCACCCCATCGGACAGAGCAGGCACCTCTGGGTGCAGCACTGCCTGCAGCGAGCCCTGGGCAACCCCAGAGCATTCCAGGACCAGCCTGGAAATCAAAGCCCGGACCCCCGTGGCAATGCCATACAGCCACCCAGCCCAAATCCCTGCAGCCTGTTACTGTGTGCCGGCACAGCAGCACCAAAAGCACAGGAGCCTGCAACACTCTGGAGCTCAGCTGGCGATTCGGTAGCCCACACATCCTTGACCAGGGCTCTCCGTCTGGAAACACAGTTCACTGGTGACACTGGGACACCACTCCACCACCCCGGTGTGCAGATCAGGCTACGGAGCACTTCTACTGCTCAGCATCTTCAGTCCCGTCCCTCAGGCAGCGCTGTCAGTGCAAAGCTCGGCTGGAAGCTGGCAGAGCACAACCCAGCCACGATTCCCGGCTGATCCTTCTCAAGATACCATGAGGAAGCACATCCAGGCTCACACGCCCAGTGCTGGTGTGCAACCCTGAGTCAGCAGTGAGCACTGGAGCATCAGCAGCCGAGGGACTCGGTGGCTGGCTCAGCCCTGCCAGATGACCGCATGGGGGTCTGCAGGATGCCCCTGGGGCTGCATCGCCTCCCATCGTGGCACAGAGCTGGCTTTCCCCAAAGGCAGCGCCTAATAAGGGGTTTCCAGCTGTGACCAGCACTGGACATTTGGAGGGAGAATCCTCCCACGCAAACAGCTTCTTCCCGCAGCTCCTGCCCACAGCCCGGGAGGGAGGGAGGGCGATCTCCCAAGCCCTCCTCAACTCCTTTGACTCAGGGCCTCCCAACAAGGAGTCCCACAGCCGTGAGTCACGGCGAATGAAGCTGCGTTCCCCCAGGACTCCC
The DNA here is from genome assembly GCA_013400835.1 of Zapornia atra. Taxonomy (NCBI): domain Eukaryota; kingdom Metazoa; phylum Chordata; class Aves; order Gruiformes; family Rallidae; genus Zapornia; species Zapornia atra. The sequence continues at coordinate 211,295 of VZTU01012192.1, forward strand.
TTTGATCCACCTGGGGCTGGGCACCTCCTTTCGCCCTCACCGCTTCTGCGTCGGGGCGGGGGTACGAACCAGCCCAGCCTGCTCCTGCGTCCCTGCCTGCTCTCCTGCCTGCAGAAGACCCCTGTCCCCCCCAGCTCAGGGGGACGCCCTCCGCATCCTCCTGGCTCCCTGCGCCACGGGTCACAGGGATGTTCAAGGACGGGCTTAGGCTCGGGCCATGCCATGCCCGAGCAGCTGGCACAGCCGGGAAGAAGGGAGGATGCCCAAAAACCCAGAGCGTGCTTTGGGCATGCAGGGAGCCGGGATTCGAGCCGACAGCCTGAGACAGCCTGAGAGCAGCCACCAGCTCCTGCGTCACCCAGCCAGGGCAGGGGACAGTGTCCTCGCTGCTGTGGTACCCAGGAGGCACGACTGAGGTGACCACGGGCAGCTGCCCATCGGAACCACACTGGCGACGCGTGACACGTGTGTGCCTGGCATGCTGTGCCGGGCTACGCCCCAAGCAGAGAGCAGCCATGCTCCCCGCGGAGCCGCGGCTAGGCTCCAGCCACGGGCAGCCCGCCAAGGTGGCTCTCACCTGGCCGAAGCTGCCGGCAAGGGCGCGGGGCTGCTGCTCGCCGGGGCGTGCGGTAAGCCCAGCAAGACGGGGGGCTCCGCCCGGCCGGCGCGGCGCCGACAGAGGATGCTCCATGGATTTCTCAGCTGCTTTCGGGAAGCGTCAGGCGGGAACACGCCTCTCTTCCCCGGACGCAGGCAGCTCTGCCCGTGTCAGGGAGAGGCGAGGTGGACTCAGCGCCCCCCTCCCGAGCTGGGGGCGGGGGGAAGTGTCTCCCCAGCAGCCCCCAGGACAGTCCCCCGGCCAGCCAGGAGCACCCCGGAGGGGGCAAGAGCGTGGAGCTCCCCGAAATCCCAGCAACTGCACCGCGCAGGAGCCCCCAGGTCCCGTCCAGGGATGCTGCACACCCACACACACACACACCCCTCACACCCCCCAGACCAGCAGCGCACACAGCCAGCGCCCAGCCCGGCCCCGGCAGGCTCACACCGGGGCCGGTCACACCGGCGGCGGCAGCACCGCGCCTCAGACCTGCCCCGGAGCGGGACACGCTTCCCCTGGGACAAAGCCCCGTTTCCCCCGGGATAACCTCCCAGGGCAGCTCGGGGAAACTCCCCCGCCCCGCAGCACCTCGCGACCTCAACCCGGAGCTCCTGCCACCGAAACCGGCAGATGTCGGTGGACCAAACCGGGTGTTCCCCCCAGCCCTCCACGGCCGCAGGTGGCCGAGGGCGGCCCCAGTCTAGAGGGTCCGCGGAGGGGAGACCCCGCCGGCCCCTCCCGAGCCCCGCTCCCCAAGGACTGGCTGTCACGTCCCGCAGGGGGCACCGAGACCCCCGCCCCGGGCAGCCCCGAGTCCCTGCCGCGGCCCCCAGCGCCATGCGGTTCCCGGCGCTGGTACTGCCGCCGCCCCACCCGAGCAGAAGGGAACCGAGCGCCACTCTTCACCCGCGG